>ML295822.1:54038-109693 GCA_005239495.1 Nicotiana undulata | reverse complement strand
AATAATTTCCAATCGAAAGATATCAATTTTACTCAAAAATCCGAATTCGGTCAAAACCCAACCTCCGGGCCCGCGTCCCGAAACTCATAAATTTTTATAGAAAAGTGTTCTTCATCTTCCCACGAGTCCGTACATATAAAGAACACCAAAATCGGAGTCCGTTTGACCCCTCAAATCGCCCCTTGAAGGTCTCATAATCCCATGCCCCAAAATCCTATTTTTCTACTGTTTTCCATGAATTAAAGGCTGGGATTATGGTCTATAATCACCCATAAACGAGTTTTAATGATCAAAATACTTACCTCTGTGATACCCAATGATTTTCTCCTCCAAAATTCGTCCAAGAAGCTCCTTGTCCGTACACCAATGGTGAAATAAGGGTTTAGGTCGCGGATGAAATATTTAATATTGCCCAGTGATTTCTTCACCGCGATCGCGGACTTCCTGTCGCGATCGCGGAGAACAATTTCCAAACCCCACGCGATCGCAGCCCCCTTCACGCGACTGCGAAGACTATTCAACCTCTCCCCCACGCGCCTGCCTTATCCCTACGCGATCGCGAATCCCCTTACGCGATCGCAATGCCTGACCTGCCCGACCTCTGCGATCGCGGACGCCTTTATGCGATCGTAGAGAACAAAAATGCTTCCCCTCACGATTGAACTAGGCGATCGTGACTCTCCCTACGCGATCGCAATGAAGAAAAACTTGCTGCGCAAAAACCAGAAACCAGCAATGTTTACATGTCCGAATGAGTCCATTAATCACCCGAAAACAATCCCGAGCCCCTCGAGACCCCAACCAAACGTACCAACATATACCATAACATCATTAAAACTTATTTGCACTCTAAAAACATCAAAACTAACATCAAAACACCAAAATTACATCGGATTCAAGCCTATGATTTCCAAAAACATCTGAAACGCGCATTTGATCAAAAACCCACCAAATCATTTCCGAATGACTTGAAAATTTGCGGGCAAGTCCAAAATGACCTAACGAAGCTACAGCAACTCTCAGAATCCCATTCCGACCCTCGGATCAAAATCTCGCCTATCAACCGAAATTTGCCAAAATACTAATTTCGTCAATTCAAGCCTAATTCTACATCGGGCATCCTAAAAATATTTTGAACACACTCCTACGTCCCAAATCACCCAACGAAGCTATCCGAACCATAAAATGCGTATTCCGAGGTCGTTTATCAATAAGTCAACTTTTAGTTGACTTTTCCCATTTTAAGGTTGTTCTTAAGGACTAAGTGACTAAATTCTCATTGAACCATTTTGATTTCAAGCCTATCAACTCTAACACATTAATAATAGAATAACCAACATATTATAAGCCACTATCAACAGTTATAATGCAGGTTTTACGTAACGACAGACCGGGTCGTTACAAGTTCGCAATTGTGAACCCTGAGGTTACTGTTGCACATCGCATTTGCGATCTTTACGTTCGCAATTGCGAACTTCGCACGGTGCACTTGCTTTCGCATTTGTGAATATTGACTGTCATGTTTGGCTTCACATTTGCGACCCTCATTTCGCATTTGCGAACATTGACTAGAATGGTTGCCTTCACATTTGCCAAGTTGATGTGGCAATTGTGACATCTGAGGCCATTTTCCATATTTGCTTCTTTTCAATTTCTTTTTGACTCGTTTTCACTCGGTTTCTTCATGGTCACTTCTAAATAACATAGAACCTATAAAATAGAAGTAAACGACATTAAACACGTAATTTTATCAATCAAACATAGCATAAATCTAAGTTTAAAGATGAGATAAGTTGGTCAATACCAACTTATCAAACCCCCAAACTTCAACTATTGATTATCCTCAAGCAATGAAAGCGACAAAATCTCCTTCCAAGTATTTAACTCTATAGTGCATCAATATCATGCCAAGTCAAAAGGGTCTGCTGTAGGCACAAACACATGACTTCGATTGGTACCAACAATTAATCCAAAGCCTATGAAATACCAAAAACTTACTCATGAATTTCATTACAATTTAAGTACTCAAACACTATGTAAATCACAGTAGCAATCAAGTCATGACACTAAAGCTTCAAAATTTGCCTCTTTATCACAATTAACTTCACTTGTTCATTCCTACCAATTGAAAATGAGATTTAATTCACAACTCAAATCTCATGTGCCCTCACACTTAAGAGAGCTCACACTCATAAATTGTAATTCAAAACATAAATGAGATATCAAATGGAAAGAATTAACTCTCTCACACAAAGATGTTCAAATGCACACAAGTAATACCATAAGCTTGCCCTTCATGTATTTCTCCACTAATGTAGACAAACCTGGTTCAAAACCAATTAGGAGTTAAAGGGTTGTAGTTTAGGCTTTTGGTTAAGGTAGGGCACAATGTTGGTTAGAGTGACTCAAAACCTCCCTAAGCACTACAATGTTTCAATAATCAAAGTACACTTCCTTCAAGAACTTTTCCACCATTTCTTCATTTTTTATTTCATCACCTAGTCTTCCATTTATTCACAATTTCTTATTTTTCCTTACTTTTTCTTCTTTCTTACTCTTTTTATTTTGTTTTATTTTAAAGGAAGGTTCCACTATTTTTTTTCTAGATTCCTTTCACTCTTTAAACAACTTCCACATCACAACATTTCCAACCTTCACCCCAAACTTAGGCATTTAGCCTATGTTTACACTTTAAAAGTACTTAGGGAGGTAGGGTGCCAAATTCTAGATCAATAAAGAAAAAAGGGGTAAAGCTTGTAACATAGTTGCCAAAGAAAAAGTTTAGAGGCTCAAAAGGGGTTGACTACGGAAAATATGCTAGGATAAGAAATTTAAGTCACAATAACGGTCCAACGAAGGCCTAACATTATTTTCTCAACCACGTTAGTAGTATTTCGCCTTGAAGCACATTTCAGTCAAGTCTAGACTAAAAATGATGCAAAAGAACTCACAATAAATCTTACCACACATGGCGCATGAAAACTCAAATGGAATACAAATCTAAAATCCAAGTAAAACCAATGAACTCAAAGAAGTCACATATAGCCTAAGAAACTATTTAGTGAATCAAAGAGCAAAAAGTTGAGTCTAAAAGTCATGACATTGATCTTTACTTTAATTATTTTTCTTTTTCAAACATCAAGGACTATATGCCGAGGCTTAAATCATGTTGGTACCAGCAAGTCACAAATTGGCCAATGGGCACAAACCCCAACTCTTACCAATTATTCTTCCTAAATTAACAAAACTATATATAAACCACAAGAATAATTCTCTTAAGAAATTTCCCTAGCTATCTATCATCCGAAAAAAGCCGACACAAAAATTTACCAAAAATTACCCGATTCAAAAAGATAATTGGCATCCTCGGAAAAAGAACCGTGGTACAAAGAAAACTAAGGATATATCCACCAAAATAAAACATACTATTTAAAAAAACAAAAAGCTAATAAACATCAAGTCAATAAAACATACTATATAGAAACACAAAAATTCAAGAAGCTAGTAAACATATTAATATAACACATCACATGAAAACAAAATATAAATCCACCATATCCACAGTTATACAAGAAACCACCCCAACAAGAGATGTTGCAATGTCCCCAATTCAACTAAAAAAAATAGAATAAAATGGTGGAAACTACTCCCCAAATACTACATCAAGTGCTCTCTTCATTTTTGGACTCAGTCGCATCCGCCTCCTCTTCTTCTTCCTCGAACCAATAAACTAGAGCATCATCATCATCTTCCAGCTCGGTCGATGACACTGTATCTTGAGGCTTTAGAACTTTCCATAGCCCCTTCACACCCTTCCACATGCGGGTGAAGAATTTATCTCTCTTCTTCTCCCTTTTCTTCATCCTGGGGTGCGGATTTTCCAACTTGTCATGAGAAGTACTGAAAGTACCGTGCGCCCTAGCCAAATCAGTATATGCCTTCTCCATCTTCTTGAGGTGACCCCCTGCTTCTTTTGATCATCAAGATACTTTTGAAATTCTTTATTTGAAATGTATACAGAGGGTCCCTCAGATGTTTCTCCAGGTCCCAGTGGAAGGCCAACTACTAGTTCGCAAATCAGCTGCATTTCCTCGGAAAGCATAGCAAATGGTCCACCTACAAAAGATGATGGTTGGCTACCCTAGTCGATCTGAGAAGAAGATCCTAACTTTCTCTTTTTTCTTTTGACGGCACCGCCCTCTCTCCGTTTCTTCAATGTATTGATAGGCTTTCCCGGAACTATCCAGTTGTCTTCCGGATCCTCCTCAACCCCAGCAAGATGGCACAACTCAGTGATAAGAGATGGAAACATCAGTGATGGACTGTTATGATTCCGAGACTCTCTCAGTTCATTGATGAAATCTCACCAACATTCAGCCGAACACCATCAAGAATGGAACCTATCATTTGAGCCGTCATTATCGGTACATTCCATATATTCCCCGTAGGAGAGATATGACAGCATATGATGACCATCCATACCTTTGCTTCGACAGTGAATTCTTTAGACGTGATCCCTATCTTTTCAGCTGCCCATGGAACATCCGCACCCGGGAACAATTTGGGGACCAACCACTATCATGAGGCACAATCTTTCGCACGGAATAAGGCCATGTCATGGTCCTGTAGGTGATAGATGTTTTTCACAACTTCAGCTCCAAAATTCACCATTATGCCACGAATCTTCATGATTGGCTCTCTGAACTTGATGGCTGGACGGTTAGAATACAATTCCCTCACCCATTGCTCATTGGCTCTGCAAGATTGAGGAGAAAAACAGGTACATCCCATGTCTACAAGCCTTTGATAGAACTCGAGAAGACATTTGCGGGACCTTTTCCAACAATATACCACTTTCCGGCAGAAACTTCTTCGAAATTAACTATGCATAGTACCGTTCTTCGCATTCTAATGACAAGAACCGATGTTGGTCATAGTTCTCATCTACTTCCAAAGGAATGCATGCGCGGATTCGTCGGAGTTAGACCTCATTTTCAGCTTACGATACTTGTAAAAAAAGTATCAGAGTGAAAACATTGTATGGCTATGAAATGTATTGCAAACCGAGTCAAATATACCAAAGAAATAATTGGACAGTCGAAACCCATCCTTAAAAAAATTCAAGATTTTCAGTTGAGTAGAAGCCTGCTCTCTGATGTTTCAATTGCGAAGGAAACAAACTTTTTCAATTTTCACAATTGTGATCATATCTTCACAAATGCGAAGGATGCCAGACCTGACAATGTTCACAATTGCGAGCACCTCTTCGCAAATGCGTAGAGGCCATCGCAATTGCGACCTCATAGTCCCCAACCACCTTCACTCACAAAACAGTTCCAAGCCCTAAACTTTTTGAACAAAAGAACACTTTTAAAGAGCCCAATCAATTTTAAGCATAAAATCATGCAATAGAATTCGCACACGGCCACGAATTAAAAACTTTTCAATGTTTCCGCCAAGAATCTCATTCGGGCCTTTCATCGAACACAGAGCAAGCATTCAAAATCACTTCTATTTTAACAAAGCCATGGGTACTCAGACTTTCCCATTTTTCAAGCAAAGAAATAAGCTCACACTCTCAACCAACCTCACCCAGAAATCAACACAAGATTTATGTTTGAGAGAACAAGGAGAGAAGAAGAAGAAGAGTATGTTACTAATCATAAAGAGTGAAAAGATTAAGCTTTGAACCTAGATGCCTACAATTAGGAGTGAAAATTGTGGCACTTGAGAGTAAGGAGAGTGAGGAAGATGATGGTCGTTTAATTTTGATAGCCCCAAGTTTTCAAACGTTTCTTTCAAAATGAGATAAAGTTACCCGTTTAAGGCCCCTGATGTCGTATTTGTGACCCTTTTCTTCGCAACTGCGAACTTCAAAAATCCAGTAGAGGTCGCAATTGCGACCCTTTCTTCGATTTTGTGGTGGGTCAAAGTTCACAAATGCGAACACTGAGGCCTGAACTGTAGTTGTGTTCAACTACAGGTTTAGGCTGTCCGAACCACTCCGACCTGGTCAAATCAACTCCAAAAATTCTATAACTTGACAAATTAGTCAAAAATAATATACTAAGCTATTGTAAAAAAGAAAATTTCAAAAACGACTAAATGTTTTGAAAATGATGGGTTGCCTCCCACCAAGCTCTGCATTTAACGTCGTGGCACGACGCGAATCAACTTTACCGCTTTTTATGGCCACTTGGACGATATGAATTGGGCACCTAACTTGGACTCAAGCTTGTGACCACGAGCAACAGGGGGGGGTGGTAAGTAAATGATCAAGCCACACATTAATTTCTTCATTATTTATTTCTTGGCTTTCTTGTGAGGAGTGTCATTTTGCCTTCTTGAATATGCAAATTGTAAAATGTATGGCTCTTGTTTTTCTTCTTTGCACTTCCATATGGATTCGCACGGCTCAATTCCCATATCACCATGCAATTCCAAAGTTGAAAAACGCTTGGAAGGCGACCTCAAGCCTTGAAATTGCAATTCTTACCGGATTTTGACATCCTCTTTTTCCCCCGAACTAGAGTCAACTTCAACCATATTTTCAATTACATGGTTGAAAATTTTATATTTTTCTCGGCATCATTAAAAAATATGAAGTCGGTTGGCGGATATTCAATTCTGAATCCTTATAATAAAGCTCACTTTCTTCCTCGAAGTTGGACTCTTCTAGACCTCTTTCCACACTCTCAAGTTGGTGGGCATAGTGAGCCTTAACCAATATATTCATTTGATCTTCCAAAGTGTGGATATTCTCATCATTTTGAGTCAAAACTTATTTCAAGTCCTCGAGTGCAAAGTTGTGCTTCTCCTAATTTTCAAGAATAGCCTCCAACATAAGCATCATACTCTTATTTTGAGCATTTGGGAGTGTAAAGACCTGTAAAATCCTTAACCAAAACGACACCTGATTAGATCCTTATGTCGTTATATCTGTAAAATTCTTCGCGGCTCGCAAGCTCGCTGCGGTTCAGACCTTTAGGATTGAAAAGTACCCTGCGGACATAGAGGAAACTTTTCGTGAAGGGATGCAGATATGCGGTCGCACATCAGGTATACGGACCGCATAGTTGGACAGTTTGCTGTCTATTCCTAGGGCAACTAGCAGCCCAAAATGCGATCGCATTTTTGGGTATGCAGCACACTATGCGACTGCATAACAGGTATGCAGATCGCATAGTTGCCGCATACTTGGGCAATCCCCTTTTTTGCCCAGTTGAGATCAGTTATGCGGCAGATTTGCGGATCGCATAACTGAAATGCGATCGCATTTCGGACTGCAAACCTGCGTCGGGGCATCCATTTTCCTAATTTTTAAACCCGACCCCCAGACTTATATAACACCCATTCCCTATATTTTTAGCCATTTTCTGATAATTTAGACTGAGAAGAGAGTGGGTTCTATAGAGAGAAGGTCCCACTTCCCTCAAATTGATCCTCCATCACCACTCAAGCTTGGAACTAATCAAGTAGGACACAAATTTCTTCCCTCTAAGAGGTAAGCTTCTACCACACCAACCTTCATTTCCAGATTTTAGTTAAGATGGACTATTGATAGGTTAGTTCATGGGAATGGGGATAGAAACCTTGCATGCATGTAATCAAGTAATCCTAAACTAGTAAGGGGAAATGGGGTAGAGTAATCATTCACTAAAAAGGGGCCATGCAATCTTAATGAACACCTAATGTTTGATACAATGTTCGAGTGAACTCAAGCCATGATCGTTATTCCTAATTTTGGGATCGGTTGTGCCACTTTGTGAACTAGATTGTAGGTGCTAAAAGGTCCGGTGAATTGTGGTAGAAATTAAGGAAAATCCCAATCGAGGTACGTATGGCTAACTCTAATCTTTATAGAATAAGACTGTTGATGCTAAAATATACGGTATAAATTCCCTTGTTTGATTCTCTAAAGAGTAAAGGGGTTCTATGTGTTAAGTGGAGAACTTCTTGCTTTCATTTTATTCTATGTTACTACCATGTCACTATGCTATTTGAAAGTATGAATTGTGATCGTCATGCTCTTTCTTTTGCTAAATGTACGACTCCTATTATGTAACGGTTTTAGTTAATGTGAAAGATAAGTTTATGATATGGTTGAAGAGAGGAATGTAACTTAAAAAGGTAGATATGCCAAAGTGCCAAGAATCGTAAACTAAATGATGTGAAGAGAAGTGAACTAAAAGATTAAAATGATATGGTTATGTCCTAGAGTGAGATGGCTTAGCTGATCGGGCAGAGATCAGACTCCATTATGTACACATGATGGTAATTGCATTGAGAATATGATATTGATGATGTCTCATTGTTCCAAGTGGGATGGCTTAGCCGGTCGGGCAGAGACCGGACCTCGTGTGATAACGACACGGTGGTAATTATGAAAGTATGATGATGATAATGTCCCACTGGTTCAAGTGATATGGCTTAGCCAATCGGGCAGATATCAGACTCTGTGTGATAACGACACGGTGGAAATTATAAAGCTATGATGCTGTGATGTCTCACTTATGATGACTTAGCCGGTCGGGCAGAGACCGGACTCCGTGTGATAACGACACGGTGGTATATTAAAAGTAAAGGCACTTGGCTTTAAAAGATTTTAACCAAAATATGGCAAAACGGGATAAGAAAACATGGTGACTCTTATTGGTGTTTCCCCCTATTTCTGTGAATTGTTATATGAAGTCTCTAATTGTGTTACTACATGTTTGATGTTTATTCTATCTAGAGTAGAGTTTGTTCATACATACTAGTACTATTCAATGGTACTAACGTCCCTTTTGCCGGGGGCGCTACATCGTCTTATGGATGTTGGTGGATCTGTAGCTGGTAGCGCCGAGCGTTGATAGTGGTGCCCTCTCCTCCTCTTTATAGCAGTTCTGGTGAGCCCCATTTCCTCCCGGGGCCATGTGTAAATCTATGTTGCTCTCTTTTGTATATGTTGTTCTATTTCAAGGTATAGTCGGGGCCTTGTCGCCGGTAGGATTATGTCCATTTTCCTTATTTCTAGAGGCTCCGTAGTCACTTATGTGGGTCGTGTATGTTTTGGGTAGTTGTTGGGTTAACACCTAACTGTAATCCCATCTTTTAAATATTGTAATCAGTATGTATGTTTTGGGAGACCTAAATATTGGTATCGGTATATAAGAAAGAATGGGCTAACATCATGAATGTATGGGTTTGATTTATCTCCTGCTAACTCAGTAAACAATGTTATGCTATAAACTCGGGGAGTAAATGAGTCGGGTAGGAACGGCTAAGCAGGCTTGCTTGACTGGGTTCACTCGGTTAAGCGCCGGTCGCGTCCCCTAAGGTTGGGGCGTGACAGGGAGTTCTTCTTGGTTTTGATCAATTGCCAAATAAGGATTTTCGGCTTCAACCTCTAAGGAAGGTTCTTGGCTATCATTCACTTCCGAGGCTTTTTGGACCTCTAAAGCTTCAAGCATTTCTCTCATTTGTGAGTTCAACCTTTCAAGCGCCAAATTATTTTGGAGACTATTTTCCAAAACCTCCTCCAAGGTATGTTGCTCTTTGTTTCCTCCTTCAAGTAGGAATTCTATCATGAGCTTGAACTCTCCATTTTGACCATGCTCAATTTCTTCCACTTCCATATCCCTATAATTTTCATCACAAAAAGTAGAATCATCATAGCGGGGGTTTGGGGAAGGGAAGGAAAAATAAGCACAATGATCCCAATGACCATTTTGACGACCACACTTATCACAAATACTCCACTCATGGGTTTTCGATTATGCGCACAATCCGCCCCGGGAGAATTTAAATAATGTTTCCACGAGTGTGGTCCTCCACAATAAGGACAACTACCATCCGACTAATTTTCATTGCATGAAGCCATTTTTCAAAACTAAGAAAATAAACAAGAAACAATTAAGGAAAATAAACCAAGATGCGAAAAATAATTACACAAATATTCACAAGTTTGGAAAAAAGCACGTACGCTTACTTCTCAAACAACCTAAATACGCCAAACTGTTCCCCGAAAATGGCGTCAATTTGGATGATGTCCAAATCCACTACCGAAAAGTAAATGGACACGGTCGCATGCAATATAATTTATCCAACTATGAGTCGGGGTCGAATCCCACAGGGAACAATATGTAGGCGATTAGGCGTGTAAGAGAATTATCACTGGTTATGCTAAGCCAAACAATTTGAACGGTTTTGAGAATATATTTATAACTAATTGTGAAAATGTAAACTAACTAAGATAGCAAATAAAATGATCAATGTCTATAAGCATGGATACACGGGGAATTACACTCAAGTAACTATCCAATGTATTTCACGATTTTACAAATATGAGCGAGTTTATGCTAATTAGCCTCGGGTAATAATTCTATAATAGCTTCCACTGATGACTAACAAGACTTCCTAATTGAATTATCCCTAAAACAATTAAGAGATTAAGCATACCCGAATATGTCTACAAGTAGTTCAATCCTATCCCTAGGTAGAATCAATCAAGTGAGGGTTAAAGCCTCAAATTCTTGTTAATTAATCTTTCCCAACACCAAAATTAATTCGACGTAAATAGGCTAGTCCTAGGTTTAGCTAATCCCTTTGGAAACATTAAAGAACAAGAATAATTAAAGAAACAATAACTCACTTCACAATAAATAAAAATTGTTCAATACATAAGCACAACAAGATATTTGATCCACACTTCAAAAATATGAATATTTCCACAAACAAGATTCAAGTATGGAAAAAATACTGCACAATTAGATATTCAATACAAAGCAAGGTAATGAAGAAATGAACAAAAATGGGTTAGAAATTCTCACCAAAAGCTTCAAATCTTCAAAACCTAAGTGTGTGTGCAAGAACCATAGCTTCAAAACTTATCTTCCATAGTCGAGAGACTGAAAAATAAGCCGAAGATATTTTACAAATGAGCTAGGTCGGGTATAGAGGGATTGGAATGAAGAAATTGTGAAATGACAGAAGTGCCCAAAACTGAAGCATGATATTCGCAATCGTGAACATTAGTTTGCAATTGCGAACCCTGAGATTACTGTTGCACATCACATTTGCGATCTTTATGTTCACAATTGCAAACTTGGCACTGTGCACTTGGTTTCACATTTTCTATGGAGATCTTCGCATTAGCGAAGATTGACTGTCTGGTTGGACTTCGTATATGTAAAAATTGACTGGAATGGTTACTTCACATTTGCCAAGTTGATGTCGCAATTGCAACGTTTGAGGGCATTTTCTAGATTTTCTTTTTTCAACTTCTTTTTAGCTCATTTCACTTGGCTTCTTCAGATCACATCTAAATCACATAGAACCTATAAAATAGAAATAAACGACTTTAGACACACAATTTTATCAATCAAACATAGAACAAATCTAAGCTTAAAGATTATAAGTTGGTAAAATACCAACTTATCATCCGCCCGGTCCGGTAGCACGTGTCCTCACCATTTGTGAGAGAATAGACTAACAGAAGTTGTTTTTCCGAAATCACAAATCTGCATGACAAGAACACCAGAAAGTGAACTTTTCCTAAGGGTAGTTAGCCTCTCGAAGATAAGTACAGACGTATCTGTACCGATCCGCAAGACTCTACTAAACCTGCTCATGACTCGTAATACCTATGAACCTAGGGCTCTAATACCAACTTGTATCGATCCAAAATTTCGACCCGTCGTGATGGCACCTAACACACATTCTAGGCAAGCCGAAACATGTTAACGAAGGTAACATAATACTAAAATTCATAAAATAACATAAACATGAGGTCTCAATACAATAAAAACTGTTAATACAATGTAAAACCCCCTAGAAACTGGTAAGTGTGGAGTCATGAGCTACTACAATGGAATACAAGTCTAAAAGTAAACAATAAATACAATGTCTGAACTATAACAACGTTATGAAAGGAAAAGACAAGTCAAACTGAGACCAAGGATGCAACTCTACCTTGCCTCTAGCAGATATTCCAAAAAGCAACCTACTGCTGATAACTGCCCCCCGCACCAGGATTTGCATAATTAAGTGCAGAGTGTAGTATGAGTACAACATGCCCAATGTACTCAATAAGTATTGTAAATAACCATGGAAAGGTAAAATGATCACAAATTATTAATGATACTAGCTATCATCGGTGTAGTCTCATCTTTAATTTTGGTACAGAATAATATTGAATTCAACTCATCAAGTTTAGTGAGAAAACATCTGTGTGTGTATGTGCACAGTTTCTCAAATACTATGCTCGAACAATATCATAGCATATGGAGGTGAAATGCAGAAATGCAGGGTAAGGGTGCGTACAATAGACCGTTGTGGTCTGGCCCTTTCCCGGACCCCGCGCATAGCGGGAGCTTAGTGCACCAGGCTGTCATTTTTTTAAAGAGGTGATATGTAGTCATATGAGATAAATGATCTAGATAATTGCTAGTAAAGATGAAATGTAAAATCCAACAAAGCACTAACCAATTCCCTCAACTTTCCATATCTATTTCAAACCACTTATTATTATTCTCAATATCCGCTTGTACATCATCAAGAGAGAAACATGTGAGGGTGACCCTAGGAGGATGGATCCATATCCACATGCAAGCACGGCCAATTCAACGTGCTGCCAGCCCGGTATGATCACAAACTAAATATCATAACCCATCCGACATGGTCATAGGCATAATAGTAAAATCCGCCTAGCGTGGTCATATGCATAACAACACAATCCGACCGGCGTGGTCACAGGCACAACAACACAATCCGCCCGGTGTGGTCACAGGCACTACAACACAATCCGTCCGGCGTGGTCACAGGCACTGAGTCCAATCACATCATAGAGGAGCAAATAAGCAAGTATACATTTATGATACGAGTGAATAACAAATATCTTTCTCCTGGACTAGTATAAACTACATGCTAAAGCGTAGGCATGTGCGAGTGTACTATCATAGCTCAAACCGTCGAATTTCATCAAAGAATAATATTTATCAGTTCATTCGGGGATTAAACCCCTATGTAGCCTCAAACATGGCCCAAGTAGTTCACAACAATATACAAATGTGCAAAGCATCATAGCTTAAGGTTTAACAGTCAAATTCTAGACGTATGAGACCCCGAAAACCAAAACATGAATAACTAATCCCATTACCGCACATGGGATCATCCCTATGAATGTGCGCATCCAATAGTACGCAACTATCACAACAATTCGCGCAATTAGTGCCTCAACCGAGTTTAAATAAGATACTCACCTCAAACAAATCAAATAATTTTGCTACCAAGAAATTCCCACATATATCGACCTCTGTAAGGCTTGAATCTAGCCAAAAATAACGTAATACTATCAATAAAATATATAGGAATTGATTCTAAATGATGAAACTAAGATCTTTAACCAAAGACAAAAAAATCAACTCAAAAACGTCAACCCCAAGCCTTGTAACGACCCGGCCGGTCGTTTCGAGAGTTGTATCCACGTTCCCTTATTCACTGCTCATTTTGAACTTTATAGTTGTTATGTGACTTGCCGGGTGCGGAAGTTTTGGAATAAATTGAGACACTTAGTCTCAAGGTTGGTAGCTTAAGTTCAAAAGGTTGACCAGATGTTGACCTATGTGTAAACGACTCCGGAATGGATATTTGATGGTTTCGATAACTCTGTTGGGTCATTTTGGACTTAGGAGCGTGTCCGGATTATGATTTGGAGGTCCGTAGTGGAATTAGTGTCACGACCCCAAATCCTAACAGGTCGTGATGGCGCCTATCGTGGAACTAGGCTAGCCAACCATCACATATACTACTCATTTTGTTCAATTATAATATTTCAAAAATCAATAACAAGCAGCAAACAGAGTATAAAATAACTTCTTTAAGTCTTTACACCCCAATAATATAAGCTAACAGCCTAACAATTCCCCTAAGACTGGAGGCAACCGATCACGAGCATCTAACAATAAAATTAACTCTGCTAATGTCTTAAACAATGTCTATGAAATAAATACTAATACTAATAAGGAAGGGAAATGGAGAATCTGCGGACGCTGGATAGCTACCTCGAAATCCCGTAAGCTGTTGATAATGAACTCGGACGACTACTGCTCCGAACCAGTACCTGGATCTGCACAAAGGGGTGTAGGGAGTAATGATGAGTACACCAACTCAGTAGTAATGAAAATAAATCACAATCTGAGAATAAGACTCACACAGCACAAATAAACCAATCCAAAAAATAGTAAAACATCAAGTCTCCATAAAGTATACATCAAATACATAAGTTCGAAAACCATTTTCCATAAAATCCTTTGAAACAAGTATATCATTCCAATATTTCTCAGTAAAACTCTCAGTAATATCAGTTTGAAAAATAAATGAATCATAGTCAAAAACTCAGTAAAATATCATCATAAAACTGCCCCTTGGGCCATAATCATCACTCGTAACAATTTCTCTCAGCACCTCACCATCACTCAATATCAGCCCCGCGGGCAACCTCACTGTCACTCATGCCCACCAATCACTCATCACTCGGCACTCGCACTCAGTAGGTACTTGCTCTCACTAGGGGTGTGTACAGAATCTGGAGGGGCTCCTACAGCCCAACCGTTATAAACAAGACACATCATGGCATAAATCACTCTCAGGTACTCGGCCTCTCTCATATCATAACATCCTCACAACATTGGCCCTCGGCCACACTCAGTCAGACACTCTCAGCATGCCACTCGAGCCATGAATAAAACAGGGTTCTCGACCCAAAATAATATTTCATTTCAAGAAATAGTAATATCATCAAATAAGTGTGTCAACAATTTCACAAGAAAGACTGAGTGAAAAATCATAGTTTCAAAATAGTGAAAATATCAGTATAAACAGCCCCCAAGGGCTTAAATAGATCGGCACTAGGCCCCAAACATGGTTGTCAACCCAAGTATATCAAAACACAGTAATACCATAAATCGTATGCTTTAAAAGCGGTTTCGCAACTCAATAGTTGCCTAAAAGGGTACATTTTTTTTCAAATTTCCAATTCGTGCACGCCCCACACTCGTCATCCAGTGTGTGCGTCACTCCAAATTCGTGAAAGGATGTAAAGTCCTGGGTTTCATACCCTCAGGACAGGATTTAAAGAGATTACTTACCTCAAACTAACCCGAAAAGCTACTCTGCAACCCGCTTGCCTCTCGAATCAACTTCCGAGTGCTCCAAATCTATAAAGATAAGATCTTTCTCATTAAATTATGCTAAGAGAATGAATTCCAATTGAAAAATACCACTTTTAGCACAAAACCCGACACCCGGGCCCATGTCTCGGAACTCGACAAATTTTATACCAAGCTGTTCTTCGTCATCTCATGAGTCCGTACATATAAAGAATTCTAAAATCGGAGTTCGTTTGACCCCTCAAATCATCCCCTAAAGGTCTCATATCTCAAGCCCTAATTCCATCTTTTTCTACTGATTTTCATAAATTAAACGATGATAATTTGATCCTTAATCACATATAATCGTGTTTTAGGGTCCAAAATACTTACCTCGATGAAGAACAATGATTTCCTTTCTTAAAAATCGCCTCAAAAGTTTCTTCCCGTTCAAAAATAGTGGAAAAGTGGGTTATGGTCGCGGAGGGTTTTAATTTATACTTCCCAGGTCCGGACACTGTGCGATCGCGGCTCTAGGAGTGCGTTCGTGATGAACAAAATTTACCAGCCCTTATTTAACCCTGTGTGATCGCACTGCGATGGCATAGAACAAATTTTCCAACAGCCTTCTCCAACTCTTCCAGATAACCTCTAGTATAATGGTCATAACCTTTTGTAGAAAAATCCAAATTACAATTTGATTAACTTTATGAAAACTAGACATCAAGATCTACAACTTTCATTTTTGGATCATCTTCAAATTGCTCATAGATTGTGAGTTATAAGCTTCCAAAGTCGGGACAGTACAACAGAAATTTTAATCTATGCGATCGCGGGAAGCCTTATGCGATTGCATAGCACAACTAGATTTTTCCAAATTTTCTCTATGCTAACGCATCCAGATCAATGTTATCGCTTTGTACACCCCTGAAGCCAAAAACCAGCAACTAGAAATGGCTCGAAACCAACCGAAACTCACCCGAGACCCTCGAGATCTCAACCAACACATTCCATAACATCACACAAACTTAGTCGAGCCTTCGAATCACCAAAAACAATGCAAAAACACTAAATCACATCGAATTCAAGCCTATGAACTTTGAAATTTCTAAATTCCACCAACGATGCCGAAACTATCCAAAACACATCCGATTGACTTGAAGTTTTGCACACATATCCAAAATAACATTACAAACCTGTTCCAACTTCCGTAATTCAATTCCGACCCCGATAGCCTATTTTCTATTGTCGACCGGAAATCGCCAAAAACTAACTTTCGCCAATTCAAGCCTAATTCTACACCCGATATCACAAAAATATTCCAAACACACTCTTCAGTCCCAAATCACCTAACGAAGCTATCTGAGCCATAAAATCTGCATTTCGAGATCGTTTACCAATAAGTCTACTCTCAGTTGACTTTTTCAACTACAAAGTTATTTTTAGAGACTAAATGTCTCAATTCTCACTACAGCCATTCTGAACCCAAGCCAACCGACTCTAACAAATCATAAACAGCATAACCAACCTATGACAAGGCAATAACAACAATAATAATGCAAATTCTACGGAATGACCAACCGGGTCGTTACAATTAGGTTTGAAATGGCGAAAGTTGAACTTTTGGTAAGTTTGATAAGGAGTGGACTTTTTGTTATCGGGGTCGGATTTTGGTTTCGGAAGTTGGAGTAGGTCCGTAATGTAATTTATGACTTGTGTGCAACATTTGGGGTAAATCGGACGGGATTTGAGAGGTTTTAACGACGTTCGTAGAAGTTGGAATTCCTTAGTTTCAATAGGATTGAATTGAGGTGTGATTCGTGTTTTTGATGTTGTTCAAGGTGATTTGAGGGCTCGACTAACGTATCGTCTTTGAGGATCTGATGTTTGGTTGAGGTCCTGGGGGGCTCAAATTAATTTTGGATAGCTATCGGATCGAAATTGAGACTTGGTGCATGGCTGAAGTAGGGAGTATGCTGGTGTAATCGCACCCGCGGAGCTTTGATCACTGGTGCGAGCTGCGGAGCACAGATGCGGCCAGGAATGGGAAGGACTGCAGTCGCAGTTTATGCACCTGCGTGGTTGTAGGAGCGGAGTGATTGGCGCAGAAGCAGAGGTTTACACAGGTGCGATGGGTAATTCCTCACCTGGATTGCGCAGATTAAAGGGTGAGGACCGCAGAAGCGGAGGCTCAGCTTTTGTGGCTCACCGCAGATTTGGTTAAGCGCCTGTAGAAGTGAAAAGCCTGGGCAGTGTCTTAAATTCAAGGGTTCGCAATTTTGGCTTCATTTCCAATATTTCGAACTCGGGTTTTGGCGATTCTTGAGGGTATTTTTAGGGGATTCTTGAGGTAACTCCCTTGTTCTTATGTTTTATCGATAATCTTGTTTCCCCGTTGGTTTTCTTACCTAGTTGGTGTGTATTTAAGGTGTAACTTGGGAGTTTGAGGCTAGGGATTTGGAGAGTTGATTTGAGGATTTGGGTGATGATATGGTGTCAAATATTTTTAAATTTGGTATGGTTAGACCCGTGGTTGAATGGGCTTTCGAGTTTTGTAACTTTTATTAGATTCCGAGTCGTGGGCGCGGGGGCCACTTTTTGAGTCGGTTTCTGAATTTGAATTAAAACATAGTATTTCTTTATGTAATTATTTAATTTAGCCCGTTTTGATTGTATCACATTGTTTATGGCTAGATTTGAGGCATTCGAGGGTCGTATCACGAGGCAAAGGTGTGTTGGAGTAGAGATTTTCTCGGGTTGAGGTAAGTAACACTTCTAAACTTGGCTCTAATGGTTCGAAACCCTAAAATTATGTGTTATATGATTGGTGTTGAGGTGACGCACATGCCAAGTGACGGGCATGTGGGCGTGCACCGTGAATGGGGACGTAGGCGATTCCATGGAATAATATAGTGGATTTATCTTGTTGATATCTGTCATTTTATGTTTAGGCTATATGTTGGTATTGTTGGGACCCATAGTGGTTGTTTCTTGCTGTTGACTTATTGATTTCATTGAAATTTCGTACTCAGTCATATCCATTCATTACACATCATATTTCAGTCTCTTTTGCTATCTAAGTATACATCATATCATTATTTTCAGGCTAGTTTCATAACATTGTGAGCCTATGAGAGAGATACTAGAGAGATTGATGACTGAGTGATGCCAATGACCTCATTATGAGTGACATTTATGGGATCTGGCTGCACGCCACATCGAGTTTTACTAATTTATGCCTGGATCTGACTTATGATAGCGCTTGGGTTGAAGGAGCCCCTCCGTAGTCTGTACACACCCCGAGTGAGCCCTAATTTATATTGAGAGATGGATCTTCCCTGTACATGGATCTTGTCCAAAGTATTTATTCCTGGGGATGGATATTCCCTATGGGCTTGGCCCTACCCAATACTGAGTGACTGGCTGTCAGATGTATATATTTTCGGGATGAATCTTCCCTGGGATGGATTGGCCATATACTGTACTAAATGATTGAGACATTGTATTAGACTATATCCCTATGTAGATGCCTATGTACTCGCAAACACCCTAGTTTTGGGAGATTTTGTATTGAGATTTTGTTTTTCCTATTTATTTTTAAAAAAGGGAATTCCTTAAATTTAACGGTTTCTGTATTTTTCAAAGGTTTTAATGTGTTGAAATGGTTGAGTAGTTGGCTTGCCTAGTTCTACGATAGGCGTCATCACGACGGGTTGGTTTTGGGTCCTGACAAGTTGGAATCAGAGCCAAGGTTACATAGGTCTCACGAGTCTTGAGCGGGTTTTGTACAGTCTTGCGGATCGGTACAAAGACGTTTGTATTTATCTTGAGAGGCTGCCGAACCCCTAGGAAACTTCACATTCTTGTATTCTTGTCATGCAGATTTGTTGATTCCGGTAACTAAGCCAATCTATTATATTCTCTCACAGACTTTGAGGATACGTGCTACCGGGTAGGATGGACAGCCACTAGTACCACCAGCTAGAGCCGCGAGAGGCCGAGGTCATGGTAGGAGCAGAGGTGCAGCTCGTACAACAGCTAGGGCAGCACCTACAGATCCACTAGCTGCTCCTACTCAAGATCATGTACTAGATACGCTTGAGCCAGTGGGGCCAGCTCATGCACCAAATATGCCCATTGTGATTCCAGGCCTTCGGGAGGCTTTGACACAGATTCTGACCGTGTGCACCAGTCTTGCTTAGGCAGTCTCAATTCTGGCCACAACAGTACACTTCCCAGGCCAGGGGAGGTGCTCAGACACCCGCCACCAATACACAAGAGCAGGTGATGCAGGGACGTGAGACATCGAGGCACTACTAGTCCAGCCAGTTACAGCTGCTCAGGTCCATGTGGTTCCTATTATGATTGATGATGAGAAGAGGAGACTAGAGAGGTTTGGGAGGCTCCAGCCTCTATCTTTGAGTGGGGCAGAGTCGTAGGATGCCCAAGGTTTCTAGGATAAGTGCCAGCGGAATTTTCGTACGACAGGTATTCTGGAGACCAATAGGGTCTCATTTATTACTATTTAGTTTTCAGGGGTTGCCTTCAGATGGTGGGAGGCTTATGATAGGCGTAGGCGGGTCGGTGCAGTACCACTTACGTGGCAGGAGTGCTTTGTTCTCTTCTTGGAGAAGTTCGTATCACAGTCTCGAAAAAAGGAGCTATGCAAACAATTTGAGCAGTTATGTTAGGAGGGCATGTTTGTGATGCAGTACTAGATGAGGTTTTCTGAGTTGGCTCGTCATGCAGTTTGGTTGGTTTTCACTAATAGGGAGAGGATCACGAGGTTCATTGGTGGCCTCACATTTCAGCTGCGGTAACTTATGACTCGGGAGAGGGTGTCTGGTGCTACTTTCGACTAGGGGGTTGACATTGCTTGACATATAGAGATGGTTCGTAGCCAAGAGCGTGGAGAGAGGGAAGCCAAGAAGCCTCGTGGATCGGGTGATTTCAGTGGGGTTCCTTCTGGGTGCCTGTTCTACCACGGCATGGGTCGTCCTTATAGGCATGCTCAGACGGTTTGTCCGGTTCACCGTGGTGCATCATCCAGTCATGGTTCATATAGTTCTTATCAGGGTCAGTCATCTCTTAGTGCTCTTCCAGCTCAGAGTTCGTCCTATGCCCTTTCAGTTCAAGGTTCATCAGCACCAGGTTCTTTTGGAAGTTATTTTGGTTCTCGGGGTCCGCCTAAATACTCACCGCCATTTGCGGGGAGGGGTTGTTTTGAGTGTAGAGATTTGGATCACATAAAATGGAATTGTTACCACCTTTCTGGAGGTCCAGCTCAGCAAAGGAGTCAGGCTACGACTTTAGCACCAATTACTTCACCACCCACCCACCCAGCTCGGGGTGGAGCTTAGGCAGCTAGAGGTTAACCAAGAGGGGAGGCCGATTGTCACGCCCCAAAACCGAGGGACGAGACCGGCGCCTAACCGGATGAACCCAATCAAGAGGACCTAAATTTCCTTTCATACCCAACGTATTACCCTACATTCATAATATACATTGCTCCATAAGAATTAGCCTATTTAGATACGAAGTACGATTTACAACATAAGTTCATTTTCCTCTTTTACTTTCAACATTTGATAATCCAAAAACATATATAATACATACGACTTTTCCGATGCGATCCACAACTACGAGTGAGTACAGCTAGCGTCCAAAATATACATATATACGACCCACACAGTGTCTTTGGAGCCTCTAAGAGTACTAGGAATTTTACATAAACTTGTCGGTAACAAGGCCCCGACTATACCTTTTACAACATAAGAAAAAGAGAATGATATAGTCCACACACGGCCCCGAGAAGAAATAGGACTCACCAGAACTGCTGAAAAGATGAAGAGGAGGCCCCACTAACGGCGGGCTGAGCTACCTGCTATGGAACCACCTACATCCATATAAAAGATGTAGCGCCCCCGGCAAAAGGGACGTTAGTACCGTTGAATAGTACTAGTATGTATGAAAAAAGTTTATTCTACGTAAAATCAAATAGTACACAATTGGAAGATAGTCAGGGCAACCACACAGATACCACATAAATATACAGAAAATCACAATGAAGATTTCACAGTTACTCATTTCAATTATTCATCCGTCACATTTCACCCTTATTACCTCTCCACCATTATTACTTCGTGTTGCAGCGCGCAACCTGATCCCACCGTACATTCACATTACACCCTTATTACCTCTCCACCATTATTACTTCGTGTTGCAGCGTGCAACCCGATCCCACCGTACAATCACATCTCACCCTTATTACCTCTCCACCCTTATGACTTCGTGTTGCGGCGTGCAACCCGATCCCACCGTACAATCACATCTCACCCTTATGACTTCGTGTTGCGGTGTGCAACCCGATCCCACCGTACAATCACATTTAATAGCAACAACAACCAATCAATTAAATCACAGGGATTTTCATCATCAAGAACATAAGTTCATATCAACCCATAACTATGTGAAATCAAGGCACAATGATCCTTACCAAACAATGATTCATATATAGTGTTGCCAAAATTATTTAACTCACCTAATTCAATTCACAATTTATGTTCATCATTTGCCACTCACGGCCTTTAGCAAGTAAATACATTCCCACATTAGGGTACGTTAACATTCTTTCATTTAGTAGCACATACTCCCATATCGACATATTTGAACGTTTAACAAGCCTTACACATGATAGGATAAGCACAAAGAATCACCCTTCACAATCTCAATTAGCATCATAATCAACTAAGAAAATCAGGGAATGAGATCTTACACCTCAACACAGCTGGACAATCAATTCTCATATGCTCAAGCAAGAAATTCTTACCGTGCCCTCGGACACCAACAAGATGACTCTACAAAGATTAAAGTTTGCCATACATACCTCGAGTCGAAATTCCCCTTTAATATCTATCCTAATTCACCGAACCGTCTAGCACGGTCAATCTAGTTCACAATGCGACACATTAACCTTAGAATTAGGAATCTTGAATTCATATGAGCATTTTATCAAACACCATGTGGTCCCTTAGCTTAACTAAACCCTTTTGTTTTGTGAAAGATTACTTTAACTAGCTTCCCTTTACTAGGTTATGGAAGATTATTCACATGCATGTAAGTCTTATCTCTTATTCTCACAATTAACTCATGTGTTCTACCCTTTTTAGCTAAAACCTGAGAATTAAAAGGAGATGGGGTGGGGACTTACCTCTTATAGTGAAGAAGATGAAGATTACTCGATAATTTCGGGGCCTGAGTGATGTTTGAAGAATCAATTTGGGGAAGATGGGGACTTCTCTCTCTAGAACCCACTCTCACTTCTCTCTATTTTGCTCAGATGCATGTTAAAAATAAAGGGGAGGGGTGTTTTATTAAACTGGGGGTCGGGTGTAAAATTAGAGATTAAAAGGTGGCCCTCAAGTGGGCCAAAAGGTGAACAAGACTGCCCTGGTATGCGACCATTATGCGGTTCGCATACATTTTATGTGATCGCATAATGCGTCGCATAACCTCCTCCGCAAAAATGGAGGTGCAAGGATGCGATAGTTATGCGGTCTGCATTCCCAAAATGCGATCGCATCTTGGGCCGCATAGCCGTCCTCAAATTGGACAGAAGGTTGTCTAGGTATGCGACCACTATGCGGTCCGCATACCTGATCTGCGATCGCATAGTGGACCGCAGATCTGCGCAATTCTGGAAAATTTTATCTTTTAAGCCCCGGGGTACGTTTTACTTCAAAAAGGGTCCGTTTTTAAGAACTTCTACAGTTATAACAACAGGGGGACCTATTTGGGCATTATTTAGACATGAATTTTTACAGGTCTTTACATCCTCCCCCACTTAAAATCAATCGTCCTCGAATGAGATCGGGAAATCATTTTGACATCACAATATGCAAACCCCCAATTTTTACTAACTCCGATATTTTCTGAAAATTTTGCCAGAGTTTCCTTTGTAATTAGGCCTATCTACTTGTCAGAGAGCCCCCGAAACACATTGTTAACCAATTTCACACATTTTCAATTACTCCAACAACTTGCACATAATTTAGTCATCTCATCAAATCGTATATAATTCAATTACTTCAACATGCCTATACATAATTTAGTTAACACCACAACTTGCATATCATTTAACTATCACATGAATTGCACATAATTTATATGTCTTCAAGGAGTTGCACATTACCCAAATAATCACAATATGCACACAACTTGAGAAGTTACAATAGTAGGGAAATTAAGGGGGGGGGAGGGGGAATGGGGTGCCTTTGCGCAAAATTTGACACAACATATAATTGCTTAGAGATGGCAATTCTCACGATCACTACTAGACTTATTCAAACAAATGGGGATATTTTTCTCTCATTTCACTTTCCGCTTCCCATGTGGCTTCCTCGACTTGCTGACTTCGCCATAACACTTTAACAAAAGAAATTTCTTTGTTTCTCAATCTACGGACTTGCCTATCAAGAATAGAAACTGGAACCTCTTCATATGACAATTCTTCATTAATTTCAATGGTCTCAACTGGCACGATGGCAGCTGGATCTCCAATTACCTTCTTTAGCATGGACACATGAAACACTGGATGCACTAATGACATTTCAGGGGGTCATTCCAGCCTATACGCTACTTGCCCTATCCTTTAAGCGATTCGATATGGCCCGACATACCTCGGGCTCAATTTCCCTTTCTTTCCAAACCACATAACTCCCTTCATGGGAGACACCTTCAAGAATACCCAATCATCTACTTGAAACTCCAAATCTCTACGACGAACATCCGCATAGGATTTCTGATGACTCTGAGAAGTTTTCATCCTATCCTGAATGACTCTAACTTTTTCCATAGCTTGGTGCACAAGATCTGGTCCTATCAATTCTGCCTCACCAACCTCAAACCATCCGATCGGAGATCTACATCTCCTTCCGTACTATGCGTCAAATGGGGCCATCTGAATACTAGCATGAAAGTTGTTATTGTAAGAAAACTCTATAAGCGGCAAGTGATAATCCTAGCTATCCTTAAAATCTAATACACAAGCTCGTAGCATATCGTCTGAATAGTCCGCTCCGCTTGACCGTTCGTCCTTGGGTGGAAAGATGTGCTGAGATTTACCTGATTACCCAAACCTTGCTGAAATTTCCTCCAAAAGTTAGCTGTGAACTGGGCCCCTCGATCCGAGATAATAGAAACTGGAGTGCCATGGAGTCTGACTATTTGTTTGATATACAACTGAGTGTACTATTGTGCAGTATCGGTGGACTTGACTGGCAAGAAATGCGCCGACTTCGTGAGTCGATCCACCATTACCCAAATTGAGTTGAACTTGCTGAGTGTGGGGTAACCCTACCACAAAGTCCATATTGATCATTTCCCATTTCCACATCGGTATTTCCATAAGCTGCGTCAACCCACCGGGCCTTCGATGCTCGGCCTTCACTTGCTTACAATTCGGACACCTAGCCACAAAGTCCGCCACACCCCTCTTCATACCATTCCACCAGAAAATTTCCTTGAGATCGGGATACATTTCGTAGAACCTGGATGAACAGAATACCTGGAATTATGAGCCTCTACCGTTAATCTCGCCCGAAGATTATCCACATCCAGAACACATAGCCTCCCTTGGCACCACAAAACACCGTCATCATTGCCGAGTGAAAATGCTGAAGTCTTGTGATTCAAAATTTCCTCACTCAATTGTACCAATGATGTATCTCTGAATTGCTTTTCCTTAACTTCCGCTACAAGCGAAGACTCCGCTCCATTACGCACCACGATATTCCCCTCATTTTAGGGCGAAAGACGGACCCCAAAACTGGCCAACTGATAAACCTCCCGAGCCAAAGGCCTCTGACCGGCTTCCAAATGTGCCAAGCTACCCGTGGATTTCTGACTAAGAGAGTAGGCTAGCACATTCCCTTTTCCTGGATGGAACAAAATATTCATATCATAGTCCTTGAGAAATTCTAACCACCTCTGCAGCCTTAAATTCAACTCCTTCTGTTTGAATAAATACTGCAGACTCTTGTGGTCTGTGAACACGTCCACATGAACCCCATAAAGATAATGCCGCCAGATTTTCAATGCAAACACAACCGCTGCGAGCTCCAAATCATGCGTCTGATAATTCTTCTCGTGATTCTTGAGCTACCTTGAAGCATATGCTATAACGTTACCACATTGCATCAACACACACCCCAAACCAACTCTCGAAGCATCACAATAAACCACGAATCCCTCTGAACCTTCTGGCAAGGTCAACACTGGCGCCGAAGTCAATCTCGACTTCAATTCCTGGAAGCTCTTTTCACAAGCATCGGTCCACTGAAATTTAACTACTTTTTGCGTCAGCTTAGTCAATGGGGAGGCAAGAGTAGAGAATCCCTCCACTGACCTCCGATAATATCCCACTAGACCCAAGAAACTGTAAATCTTTGTCGGGGTCGTTGGTCTAGGCCAATCTTTTACCGCTGCAATCTTTTGGGGATCAACCCGAATCCCTTCCCTTAAAACAACATGGCCCAAAAAGGTGACTGATTCTAGCCAAAACTCACATTTTGAAAACTATGCATACAACTGGCGTTGATGAAGAGTCTGCAGAACTGCCCTGAGGTGATTAGCATGATCTTCCCGACTTCGCGAATAAAAAAGGATATCATCAATGAAGACTATCACAAAAGAGTCAAGAAACACCTTGAAAACCCGATTCATAAGATCCATAAAAGCTGACGGGGCGTTGTTTAGCCCAATAGACATGACCAAAAATTCAAAGTGCCCATAACGAGTCCTAAAGGCGGTCTTAGGGATATCCTGCTCCCTGATCTTCAACTGGTGATATCCGAACCGTAAATCAATCTTTGAGAAGAACCTAGCACCTTGCAATTGATCGAATAAATCATCTATCCGAGGCAATGGGTATTTATTCTTGATGGTGACCTTGTGGAGCTGCCGATAATCAATACACATCCAAAGCGATCCATCCTTCTTTCTGACAAAAAGAACTGGTGCGCCCCAAGGCGACACACTTGGCCGAATGAAACCCTTTTTCTAATGGATCTTTCAATTGTTCTTTTAGCTCTCTCAATTATGTTGGCGCCATCCTGTAAGGTGGAATAGATATTGGTTGTGTATCTGGCAACACATCAATCTCGAAATCGATCTCTTTATCTGGTGGAATTCCAAGGAGATCATCAAGAAATACTTCAAGAAACTCATTCACAACCGGCACGGACTCGAGAGCATGCACCTCATAAGTGGTGTCCGCAACCCGGACTAAATGATAGATGCACCCCTTCCGGATCATCTTGGAGCCCTTAAGATATGATATAAACTTACCCCTCGACACAACATCATTCCCTTTCCATTCAATAACTGGTTCATAGGACACCCGAGCCTCATAATTCTGGTTCGGCAGTCGAGTTTAGCAAAGCACGAGTAGAGCCAATCCAACCACATGATAACATCAAAATCTACCATTTCTAACTCAATAAGATCGGCCGTGGTATCTCGACCACACACCGTGACAACACAATTCCTATAGACTCGCGCGACCGTAATAGAATCACCAACCGGAGTCGACACTAAGAACGGCCCATGAAGTTGTTCGATTTCTATCCCAAAAATTGAAGCAATAAATGGAGTAACATATGACAATGAAGACCCGGGATCAATAAGAGCATAAACATCATGTGATTGAACAGTCAGAATACCTATGACAACATCTGGAGAAGCCTCCGCACTCTGGCGACCACTCAAAGCATAGAATCGACTGGGTCCCCCTTGACCCCGTGCTCTACCCCTAGCTGCACCGCGCCCTGGTGGAGGTGGAGGGCGTGCTGAAGACATAGCGGCCGAAGAACTGGACGGCTAAGAAGTACTCTTACCTATGCCTTGACTGGGTGCACGACAGTCTCTCTGAATATGGACTCCCTCTCCGCATCTATAGCACACCGGTATATCCAAGTAACAAGTCTCAAAATGAAACCTCCCACACTTAGGGCATGGGGACCTCCGCTGCTGCTAGAACCTCCCACCTGAACGACCCGACTGATGGAACCTCCTACTATCTGAACCGGGCCCAAAGCGACCTCCCTGCTGACAATTGTGCCCTGATGGTGGTGCACTGGCTGAGGACTTAGCATATGACTGAGATGGTCCTGATGACCCTCTCCCAAGTGCTGATCTCACACCTCCGACCGAACTTCCAAGGTTTCCCGCTGACCAGGCCCTACTACTACTCTCCCTCTCCATTCGTTTCTTTAATTTCCGGGCCTCCGTAGCCTGGGAAAATCCCACAATCTTACCATAGTTCATATATGAGTGCAAAGCAGCTGTAGCAGCCTCATTGAAAACCAAGGGACTAAGTCCCTAAACAAACCGACGAACTCTAGCCTCCATAGTCGGCATCATGTGGGTAGCATACTTGTACAAGCGCACAAACTCCATATGGTACTCCTACACACTCATGTTGCCCTGCTTAAGAACCTCAAACTCTGCAGCACGGGCTGCAATATTCTCGGCAAATGATCCATGAAAGCATCTACGAACTCATCCCACATCGGCGGAGGGCTCCCCTCCTCACGGGAACCCTCCCACATCTCGAACCATGAATATGCTGCTCCATTTAGATGATAAGAAGCTAACTCAACTCCCTCTGTCTCAGTATCCCTCATAACCCATAGATACTTGTACATTTCATCTATAAAATCCCGAGGATCGGCCTCTAGGTCAGTGCTGGTGAACTCTAGAGGGGCTAACCGCAGAAACTGGTTGGTTGACTCTCGAACCCGAAGAATCCCCTTGCTCGCTAGAGGAGGCAGGGGCAGCATGTGATCTTTGGGCGTGAGAGGCCACTAGCTGAGTCAACATCTGAATAGCTCCCCTGAGGTCCCCATCAGAGATGTCGAGACCGGAAGCTGGAATAGAGGAAGGATCAGGAACATCAGCAGGAGGGACTTCAGCACCCTCCGCTGGAGCAGGAATTGGAACAGTTTGGCCTGGAATGGAAGGGTCAGGCAGATTCAGGGTTAGGGAATCATTCTCACCTGCACCGTCAGATAAGGAATTTATGGCCACACTTGAGGTGGCATTGGACTCTAGGCCGAGTCGAGCTCTCTTCTTAGGTGCCATTTACTTAAAATTAGGACAATGCACGAGTTAGATAAATATATTCTCACCTTCCACTTCATCGCACGATACAGAGTAACAATGAAAGGGTATTTTCCTAAATGTCCATGCAGCCCCCTAATTATAGATGTGGTCGACAACACACCGATAAGAAGGACTCTACTAGACACGGCTCCGAGACATCCTAGGATACTTTTAAAATCTTAGGCTCTGATACCAAGTTTGCCACGCCCCAAAGTCGACGGACGAGACTGGCGCCTAACCGGATGAACCCAGTCAAGCGGACCTGGATATCCTTTCCTACCCAATGTATTACCCCTCGTTCATAATATACATTGTTTCATAAGAATTAGCCAATTTAGATATAAAGTACGATTTACAACATAAGTTCATTTTCCTCTTTTAACTTTCAACATTTGATACTCCAAAAACATGTATAATACATAAAACTTTTCCGATGCGATCCACAACTACGAGTGAGTACAACTAGTGCCCAAAATATACATATATACGACCCACACAGTGTCTACGGAGCCTCTAAGAGTACTAGGAATTTTACATAAACTTGCCGGTAACAAGACCCCGACTAAACCTATCACGACCCAAATTCCCAACCTTTAGAGATCGTGATAGCGCCTAACACCACACTTGCTAGGCAAGCCAATGTTAGATTTCGTTTAACAATGTTTCCACTATTCTAGTACTGAGACATGAATAACAACGGAAATAAATGAATTTAAACCACTTTTCATAACTTTCATCACTTCCCCACACAACTGAGTTATCATCACTCCCTCAATCTCATTAGCCAAACTTCCAATAATCTCAAAATAAAAATAAAATGTAATAACAATAATTCCTTAGGCGAAATGAATTACAAATTAACTGAAAAATGAACTCTATGACTACCCCCAGGGTCTAGTGTAGAAAGTAGTGAACTGTTTGAACAAATGTAAAACAGTGTATGTATCATGAATGAGAAGACTCTCGGATATCTGCGAACGTCGCTAGATGTACCTCGTGTCTCCAAACGTGAACAGGTGATCAGCTAATATCTGCTACTGCTGGAACACGTCGGGATCTGTGCAAAAAGAGCACAGAGTGTAGCATCAGCACAACCGACCCCATGTACTGGGTAAGTGCCGAGCCTAACTCCGGCAAAGTAGTGACGAGGCTAGGTCGGGCTTCAACAATATATAAAGCATGTAACAAAAATTAATAATAAAACTTGAAGATAACTAGACATGAAATTAATAGAAACTGCAATGAAATGAAATACTCAGCTATAACCAATTTCTCAACAACTTTTCCACATTCTCGTTCTTTCACTTGAAGTAAAACAATATTTCGGAATTGAAAGAATAATAAAATCCTTGCCTCAGCTTTTTCACACTTTTACTTTCTCTTTTCATTAAACATCAATAAAAATATCAATATCATTGTAAATATGAACATTCCCCTTATTCCTCCTTGTTGCGGCGTGCAACCCGCTCCCGCCTGTCCTCTCTTATTACTCCTCCCTAACATATCTCCCTTATTTCTCATGTTGTGGCGTGCAACCCGATCCCACCTGTCCTCCCTTATTGCTCCTTGTTGTGGCGTGAAACCCGCTCCGACCAGACATATCATATCACATGAATTTCATAATGTCACAAGTCAGGCCAAGCCTATCACAATGTTTTTGTTTTCAACAAATATAACTGACAATTACGTTCATCTCATAACTTTAGCAATGCCTCGAAATCAGGAAACCAACGATAATATCACAGTATAAACGTTTATTCCATAGCTAGAATCAATTACCAAGTACCTCAACCAGATATATATATCACAAAGCAGCCAATTCAATAGTCAATACTCTTTCCAACGAATATAAAGATGACCAATAACAACTCAACAAGTCAAATAGCCAATTAAACAGAGTATACCTAGAACAGTTAAGACAATAAGCAACGAAGTGGGGCAACGGGGAAAAGGAGCATGATTAACAGAGACTTGGGTGATGCATAGGTACTCGTCACCACACCTATACATCACACCCATTCAATACACATAACACACAAGGGGGAGTCCTATTCCCTCAAGCTATGGTTAGGCCAAACACTTACCTCGAATGCTAGAAACTCAATTCAACCTTCAATCACTGCCTTACCCCTTGGTTCAAACACCAATACGCTCGTATCTAATCACAAGTTACCCAACCGTATCAATAAATGCTAATTGAATGAAGCCTAATGCATGGAAAAGAGCTTTCTAGAGTTTTCCCCAAAATTAAAAAATTGATGCCAGGCCCGTTTGGGTTGAAATCCAAAGTTCGGACCAAATCCCGATTACCCATTCACCCCCGAGCCCGGGTGTATGATTGGTTTTGGAATACGACCCCAATTGAGGTCTAAATTCCCAAGTTTCCATGTTTTTCATGTTTTTCCCAAACTTCCCTATTTTCCCATGAAAATCTTTGATTCTATGATGAAATCTTGTAATAGGATGTTAAGGAATGAAGAAAATAGTTAGAAATCACTTACAAAAGGAATGAAGAAAAGTAGTTAGAAATCACTTACAAAAGGAATGAAGAAAAGTAGGTAGAAATCACTTACAATAGTCTTGGAGAAGAAAGGGTCTTTTAAAAATCGCCTCTAGTGTTTTAGGGTTTTTGAAAAGTGAAAAATAGCTGGAAAATACGTTATATATAGGTATCCCTTCCCAGGCCTCCACCGCGGTCCGCGAAAAATCGACCGCGGCCGCGAAGGCCTCGTATTGCCTCTCTGAAGATTTACCACTACGGTCCGCGACAAATCGACCGCGGCCGCGAAGGTCTCTACAGGTCCTCTGAAGTTTCCCACCGTGGTCCGTGATAAGGAGACCGCGGCCGCGAAGGGAGCACCGCGGAATAGCGATCGCGGTCGCGCTCCCAGGTTCAGAGACCTGCGGTTGTACCTGCAACGCTCAGTGATTTTGAGTCTAATGCACCCCGAAACCTACTCGAAATTATCCCGTGCCGTCGAAACCTCAAACAAAAGTGTACACAACCTAGGGAACACATTACAAACTTTTTCAATTATTCATAACACTGAATCATCACCAAAATCATTGAATTATACCTCAAATCATATACAATTTCTCAAATTTTCTCAAACTTCACATTTTTCCCACTTTCAGTTCAAATCTCATCAGTTTCAACTGTGTCTCTCACCAATCTTTCACAGATATTCAATTTAAACATATTGGATTTATCCTGGCTCCGTCACCATAGTACGGACCTCGATTACACAGGTTTCCATCATACATCATTTTCACAACCTTTATATTTTTCAAAAAACATTCTTATTAAAATTTCATTATTTCATCGGTCTTTATCACATGAAGGCTTCCCGGTTACGCGCCCGAGTTGCGATACACAACATGGTGAGATAAGAAGGGGCTTATACGGCCTCGGAATACAGATTTAGATATGATTATACGGGATGACCTTTCGGGTCATCACAATCTCCACCTCTAAAACAAACGTTCATCCTCGAACGGACATAGAGACCTGGATCGGGGAAAAGATGGGGATATCGATCCTGCATATCGGACTCGGATTCCCAAGTCGCTGCCTCAACCTGCTGACCCCTCCACTGAACACGAACTGAAGGAAAACTCTTCGATCGCAACTGACAAACCTGCTGGTCCAAAATAGCTACCGGCTCTTCCTCATAAGACAAGTCTTTGTCCAACTGGACAGAGCTGAAATCTAACACGTGGGACGGGCCACCATGATATTTACGGAGCATTGACACATGAAACACCGGATGAACTGAGGATAACCCTGGATGTAATGCAAGCATGTATGCTACCTCCCCCACATTCTCAAGAATCTCAAACGACCCAATATACCTAGGGCTTAGCTTGCCTTTCTTCCCAAATCTCATCACACCCTTCATGGGCGACGCACGAAGCAATACTCTGTCTCCAATCATGAATGCTACATCACGGGCTTTGCGGTCGGCATAACTCTTCTGCCTAGACTGGGCTGCACGAAGTCTCTCCTGAATAATCTTGACCTGGTCTAAGGCTTCCTGAACTAAATCTGTACCCAACAATCGAGCCTCTCCTGGCTCAAACCATCCAACTGGGGATCTGCACCGCCTACCATATAACGCTTCATAAGGAGCCATCTGAATGCTCGACTGGTAACTATTATTATAAGCAAATTCCTCTAATGGCAAGAATCGATCCCATGCACCTCCAAAATAAATAACACAAGCGCGGAGCATGTCCTCCAATATTTGAATGGTACGCTTAGAATGTCCCTCAGTCTGAGGGTGAAATGCTATGCTAAGATCTATCTGGGTACCTCATTATGCAATGTTCTCCAGAAATGCGAGGTGAACTGAGGACCTCGATCTGATATAATGGATACCGGCACACCGTGCAACCGAACTATCTCCCGAATATACAACTCAGCTAACCGCTCTGAAGTATAAGTACTAGCCACTAGGATGAAGTGTGTTGACTTAGTCAGTCTATCTACAATAACCCAAACTGAATCAAACTTCCTCTGGGTCCGTGGGAGCCCAACAATGAAGTCCATAGTAATACGCTCCCACTTCCACTCAGGAATCTTTATCTGCTGAAGTAGACCACCAGGTCTTTGATGTTCATGTTTTACTTGCTGACAATTTTAACAACGAGCTACATAAGCCACAATGTGCTTTTTCATCCTTCTCCACCAATAATTTTGTTTCAAGTCTTGGTACATTTTCGATGTACATTGGTGAATAGAATACTTGGAACTGTGAGCCTCCTCAAGGATCAATTCACAGAGACCATCAACATTAGGCACACAAAGCCTACCTTGCATCACCGTGTTGAACCTTGTCTTTAAGAAACACCAAATGTCGGTCATCATCCTGCCGCTCTCGGATACGATCAATCAGTGAAGATCGAGCGACACTACAAGCTAGAAAGCTACTGGGAGAAATATCTAACCTCACGAACTGATTTTCCAAAGTCTGAATATCTAAAGCCAACGGTCTCTCGCCGACCGGAATATATGCAAGACTGCCCATACTCAGTGCCCTTCTACTCAGTGCATCGGCCACAACATTGGCCTTCCCTGGGTGATACAATATAGTGACATCATAATATTTTAATAACTCTAACCACCTCTGCAGCCTCAAATTTAGATCTTTCTGTTTGAATAAGTACTGGAGGCTACGATGGTCAGTAAAAATTTCACACGGCACCCCATAAAGACAGTGCCTCAAAATTTTCAAAGCATGCACAATAGCTGCCAATTCCAAATCATGAACCGGGTAATTCTTCTATGGATTTTTAACTGAAGAGACGCATACGCAATCACCATGTCGTCCGGCATCAACACTGCTCCGAGACCAACTCTAGAAGCATCACAATACACCGTAAAGAACCCAAAATCTTATGGTAACACCAACACAGGTGTTGAAGTCAAGGCTGTCTTGAGCTGTTGGAAGCTCGCCTCGCACTTATCTGACCATTTGAATGGAGCATTTTTATGAGTCAATTTAGTCATTAAGGCTGCTATGGATGAGAACCCCTCCACAAGATGACGGTAGTAACCGGCCAAACCCAAGAAACTCCTGATCTCTGTGGCTGTGGTGGGTCTAGGCCAGTTCTTGACTGCCTCTACTTTCTTAGGATCAACCTGAATACCCTTTGCTGATAGGATGTGACCCAAAAAGGCTACTGAATCTAACCAGAACTCACATTTAGAAAACATAGCATACAACTGATTATCTCTCAAAGTTTGGAGTGTTATACGGAGATGTTGCTCATGCTCTTCCCGACTGCGGGAGTATATAAGAATATCATCAATGAACACGATTACAAAATAGTCCAGATGTGGCTTGAAAACCCGATTCATTAAGTCCATAAAGGCTGTTGGAGCATTAGTCAACCCAAAAGACATAACCAAAAATTCATAGTGCACATACCTCGTACGAAAATCTTACTTAGAGATATCGGAAGCCCTAATCTTCAGCTGATGGTAGCCTGACCTCAAGTCGATTTTTGAAAACACTCTAGCACCTTGAAGCTGGTCAAATAGGTCGTCAATCCTAGGCAATGGATATTTATTCTTGATAGTAACTTTATTTAGCTGCCTGTAGTCTATGCACATTCTCATTGATCCATCCTTTTTCTTTACAAATAAAACTGGTGCACCCCAAGGCGATACACTAGGTCTTATGAAACCCTTATCTAACAAATCTTGTAACTGTTCTTTTAACTCTTTCAATTCTGGTGGCGCCATACGATATGGAGGAATGGAAATGGGCTGAGTGCCCGAGGCCACATCAATACAAAAATCAATGTCTCTGTAGGGCGGCATAGCAAGCAAATCTGAAGGGAACACTTCAGGAAATCACGCACGATAGAAACTGACTCTATAGAAGAAACCTCAGCATCAGAATCACGAATGTGAGCCAAATAAGCTAAATACCCCTTCTCCATCATGCGACGAGCTTTAGCATATGAAATTACTCGGCTGGGAGACTGACTAGGAATTCCTTTCCATTCTAATCTAGGCAATCCCGGTAATGCTAAAGTAACAATTTTGGCATGACAGCCTAAAATGGCATAATAGGGTGACAACCAATCCATACCTAATATGATATCAAAACCAACCATGTCTAGAAGTAGAAGATCAACACTAGTTTCAAGACCTTTAATGACTACCATGCACGAATGATATACTCGATCTACCACAATAACATCCCCCCACCGGTGTAGACACATAAATAGGAACACTCAAGGGATCACGGGGCACATTCAAATATGAGGCAAAATAGGATGAAACGTACGAATAAGTAGACCCCGGATCAAACAAAACGGAAGCATCTCTATCACAAACCGAGATGATACATGTAATGACAGCGTTGGAAGATTCTGCCTCAGGCCTAGCTGGAAAAGCATAAAGTCGGGGTTGATCCCCACCACCCTGAACAACACCTCTGGGAGGACCTCCACCTCTAGCAGGCTGGCCTCCACCTCTAACATTCTGGCCTCTACCCCTGACTGCCTGACCCCTACCTCTTGCTGGCTAGGCAGGTGGTGCTGCAACTGGTGCCAGAACTATGGCACAAGAACCCTGGTACTGATGCTGACTACCCAAAAGTCTCGGACAAACTCTACGAACATGCCCATATTCGCCACACTCAAAACATCCCTCCTGATACGAGGACTAACCCTGACGAGCCGGCTGCCCACGATAATAACTCTGCATAGGAGGTGCTCTAATAGGGGATGAATGAGCACTGTAGGCTGACTGAGCAGGAGGAGGTACATAAGAACCACGACCCCCAGAATTACCACGTTAAACTAGTAGTGCTGAATGGAATGGACTGGACAAATGACCTCTGCTAAATGGAGTCCCACCTCTAGATGAGGCACCACTGAAGACACCAGAGTGACGAGGTCTCTTGTCTGACCCCTGACCTCATATCCCAAGAACTGACTCAACCCTCCTAGCTATGTTAGCTGCATCTTGAAGAGAAATCTCAGACCCTGTATCCTTGTCCATCTGCAACCTGATGGGCTGAGCAAGGCCATCAATACATCGGCTAACCCTCTCCCTCTATGTGGGCAATATAAGAGTAGCATGCCTAGCCAGATCCACAAAACGAGTCTCGTACTGAGTCACAGTCATACCACCTTGTTTTAGTCGCTCAAACTGACGACGCCTATCCTCCCGAGTAGTGACAGGTAAGAACTTCTCCAAGAAGAGATGAGAGAACTGATCCCAAGTCAAAGCAGGTGATCCAGCTGGCTTAGTCAACAAATAATCCTTCCACCATTGCTTGGCGGAACCAGTCATCTGAAAAAGCTACAAAGTCAAACTCATTGGTCTCTAGTATACCCATATTACTCAACACCTGCATGATATCTATCGAGATATTCATGTGGATCCTCCGAAGTAGCACCACTTAAATGGACGGGAAATAGCTTGATGAACCTGTCAAGTCTCCACAAAGCATCTGATGACATGGCTACCCCATTAACGGGTGGCACTGCTGTAACTGGCTGAATTACTCCAACGGCATTAATCACTGGAGTCTGAACTTGCGGAGTAGTCTGAACTGGGGTATGAGTAGTAGGAGTCGGGACTCCTCCTCCAGCCTGAGATATGACTGCTATAGCAGGAAAGGTACCCGTCTGGGCCACACTTTCCATAAGGCCCACTAAACGGACCAAAGCATCCTGAAAGACTGGGGTAGCAATAAACCCCTCGAGAACCTGAGCTGGCCCGGCTGGAACAGTCTGACCCAGAATCCCTTGGTCGATCTCAAGCTGGGGCCCGGCTGGAACAGTCTGAAAAGATGAAGAGAAGGCACCACTAACGGCGGGCTGAGCTACTTGCTATAGAACCACCTACATCTATATAAAAGATGTTGCGCCCCCGGCAAAAGGGACGTTAGTACTATTGAATAGTACTAGTATGTATGAACAAAGTTTATTCTAAGAAAATAAATAGTACACAATTGGAAGATAGTCAGGGAAACCACACAGGTACCATATAAATATAAAGGGAAACCACACAGTCAGGGCCACTACAATTTTATCTTTTAAGTCCCGGGGTACTTTTTACTTCAAAAAGGGTCCGTTTTTAAGAACTGCTACAGTTATAACAACACGGGGACCTATTTGGGCATTATTTTAGACATGAAATTTTACATGTCTTTAGACCGATCAAGTGGCAGTCAGGCTCGATTCTATGTTATTTCTGCCAAGCCAGGTGTAGTTGCTTTAGATGCAGTGATCACAGGTATTGTCTTAGTATACCAGAGGGATGTTCTGTATTATTTGACCCCGATTCCACTTATTCATATGTATCATCGTATTTTACTCATTATTTTAATATGCCCTGTGAGTCTTTAGTTTCATCTATTCATGTATCTATGCTTGTGGGCGATACAATTGTTATAGACTGTATATATCGGTCGTGTGTAGTGACTATTGGGGATTGGATACTAGAGTTGATATCTTATTGCTTAGTATGAAAAAGACTTTGACGTGATTTTTGGTATGGATTGGCTATCTCCATGTCATGTTGTTCTAGATTTTCACGCTAAGACCGTGACATTGGCGATGCTGGGGTTGCCAAGGATTGAGTGGAGAGTTTCTCTAGACTATGTTCCCAGCAGAGTGATTTCATATCTGAAGGCCCAGCGGATGGTTGGAAAGGGTTGTTTATCTTATTTGGCCTTTGCGAGAGATATTGGTGATGATACTCCTACTATTGATTATGTTCTGGTGGTGCATGATTTTCCGGATATGTTCCTACTGACCAGTCGGGCATGCCGCCAACAGGGATATCGACTTCGGTATTGACTTGGTGCTGGGCACTCGGCCCATTTCTATTCCATCATATCTTATGGAATCGACTGAGTTGAAATAATTGTAAGAGAAACAACTGGAACTTCTTGATAAAGGGTTTATTAGGCCTAGTGTGAACACCTTGGGGTGCACCAATTATGTTTGGGAAGAAGAAGGATGGTACTATGCAGATGTGCATTGATTATAGGCAGTTGAACAACGTTACAAACAAGAACAAATGTCCTTTTTCGCACATTGATGATGTATTTGACTAGCTTCAGGGAGTGAGGGTGTTCTCTAAGATTGGTTAGAGGTATGGATACCACCAGTTGAAGATTCGGGACTCGGATATTCAAAAGACAACATTTAGGACCCGATATGGTCATTATGAGTTTCTTGTGATGTCTTTTGGGCTGACCAACGCCTCAGCAACATTCATGCATCTGATGAACACTGTGTTTCAGCCTTATCTCGACACATTTGTTATAGTATTCATTGATGATATCCAGGTGTAATCTCATCGTCAGGAGGAGCATCCCCAACATCTGAGGATTGGGTTGCAACGGTTGAGAGAGAAGTGGTATACCAAGGTCTCCAAGTGTGATTTTTGGCTTTGTGATGAACCTATAGGTCACCTAGAGTTTTAGAACCTAATTATGTGTTTCGAAGCCTCAAATACCTCATTTTAGCATTCCTCGATTTGCGTGTGCAGTCCTGGTGGGTCCGTATTGTGATTAGGGACGTGGACATATGCCCGAAATTGAATTCGGAGGTCCCTAGCTCGAGTTATCATATTTTGTTGAAAATTGAGGTTTGAAGGCTTAATGAATATAAACTTTTGGCCAATGTTTGACTTTATTGATATCGGGTCCGTATTTTTGTGTCGAAACCTGGTATAGGTCCATTACTATAGTTATGATTTGTCTGTCAAATTTGGTGAGAAACGAAGTTGGTTTGACGTGATTTGGACGTCCGATTGTTAAAATAGAAGTTCATGAGTTATCTTGAAAATTTCATTTGGTTTGGCGTCCGATTCATAGTTCTAAGTGTTATTTTGGCGATTTGATAGAGATCAAGTTCGTATGATGTTTTTGACTTGTGTGTATGTTTGGTTTGAGCCCTGAGGGCCGGTGAGTTTCGGATAGGCTACAGAGTGAATTTTGGACTTAGGAATATGCTGGTGTGCTTCAGTTCCGGTGCAGGCCTCAGACCTCGCAGCGAGGTCCGGCTTCATATTTGCAATCTCTATTAGGTTCACATTTTCGATAATAGACGAAAATATGGGACTTTGGATTTGCGAAGAAAAGCTCGCATTTGCGGGATTCTCAATTGCAAACCTCAGTCGCAGTTGCGACATCTACGACTGGTCAAGTAAGAGTATTACAAGAGTTTCTCTCATTCTTCATATTTTCAAAACAAGAAAACCCTAGAGGCTGTTTTTCCAAGAGCCCTTCTTCCCCAATCCATTGGTAAGTCATTCTAACCTATTTTCTTTCAATTTTTCGTTACATTTCATAAGATTTAAACCTAAAATCTAGTGTTTTCATGGTGGAAATTGGGGGTTTGGGTAGAATTAGGGATTTTTGTAAAATTGGGATTTAGACCTCAAATTGAGGTCGGATTTCAAAACAAATTACATAACCAAGCTCGGGGGTGAATGTGTAATTGGGTTTTGTTCTGTATTTTATATTTGGACCGAGCAGGCCTGGGAGTTGATCGAGCGAACTCGGGTTCGGTCGTATTTGAGTGTTAATGCACGAAGGGTGATGCCGTGTTATATTGTAAGAGTTAATGCATGAAAGGTGATACCGTGCTATAGTTTGAGAGTTAATGCACGAAGGGTGATGTCGTGCCGTATTTATTGAATTATGATGAAAGTGAGAGTAAAAGCACAACGGGAGATGTTGTGCAGTTTTATTCATTGTGTTTATTCCTTTTACTGGTTAAATGCATATTGACTGTTCTGGTTATCATTTCTGCTGTAGTTATCGTATCTTGTACCCTTTTTGCATGTCCCCTCCTAATAATACATGTTTAGCCTTTATTTGTTGTTATCTGCACAGGTTATTTATGTTGGTGTCATGTCATAGCCTCGTCACTACTTTGTAGGGGTTAGGCTCGACACTTACGGAGTACATGGGGTAGGTTGTACTCATACTACACTCTACACTTCTTGTGCAGATTTTGGTATGGGTCCAAACTGTCCGTGAGGCGTTTTAGCTCAGAACTGTTGTGGAGACTCGAGGTAGATATGTTGGCATTCGCAAACCTTAAAGTCCCCTTCCACTTCCCATGTTTTACTGTTCTTTTCATTCAGACAATTATATTTATTTCAAACCCTGTTTGTAGAGATTCTAGAAGCTCGCGAATTGTGACTCTTGATCTGGGTTGTATCATATATTATTGGCTTTTATGTTATTTTGCACTCAGTTTTAGTTTTATTTCGGCTTAATTGATTTTGTTTATTGGAGTCGGTTAGAATTGGCTCAAAGATTCGCAAACGTTGGTTATCCTAGCAAGTGAAGTGTTAGGCCCCGTCACGGTCCCGAAGGTGGGAATTTTGTGTCGTGACAAGTTGGTATCAGAGCACTAGGTTGCCTAGGTCTCACAAGTCACGAGCAAGTTTAGTAAAGTCTAGAGTATTGATACGGAGACATCTGTACTTATATTCTATTCTTCTCTGTTGTGCAAATTTATTCTCTCATTGCTAATTGAACTCTTCACTCTTGTTCTCTCGCAAATGGCAAGAACACGTACTACATCTTTAGTTGGACAGCAGCCGGAGCCCCTAGTGGCTACTCCTATGAGAGGCAGAGGTCAAGGCTGAGGTTGCGCTAGAGGCCGACGCATGGGCAGGGCTCAGCCCAAAGCTCGAGCAGCACCACCAATAGTGGAGCCTCAGGTGGGGTTTGATGAGGAGGTTCCAACCCATACTATGCATGTTGGACCCGCTCAGGTTCTGGAGGGGTTCATCGCCACCCTAGTGCTTCAGGACGCTCTAGTCCATTTTGTGGGCCTTATGGAGAGTGTGGCCCAGGCGGAACATTCCCTATGGTACCAGCTGTCTCTTAGGCTGGGGGAGGAGCACAGACTCCCTCTACCTATGAGCAAATGGCTCCCCAGTATCAGACTCCAGCAACCTAGCCAGTTGGGGTAGTTCAGCCGGTTGTTGTGGAACAGGCCGGTGATGGGCCAACCATGTCTTCTGAGGGATTATTGGGATTGGACAAGTTTACCAAGCTTTCTTTATTTCACTTCAATGGTGCACCTTCTGAGGACCCACAAGATTATCTTGACCGCAGCAGTGAGGTGTTGTGGAACATGGGGATAGTTGAGACCAACGGGGTCAATTTTGTTGTGTTTCAGATGACGGGTTCCGCCAAAAGATGGTGGAAGGATTATGCATCTACTAGGCCAGCTGGGCCGCCATCTCTTACCTGGGACTAGTTTTCTTAGTTATTTCTTGAGATGTTCCTTCCTATCACATTGAGGGAGGATTACTGCAGGCAGTTTGAGCATCTTCAGCAGGACAGTATGTCAGTGACTAGGTATGAGACCCATTTTGTGGATCTAGCCCATCATGCTATTATTCTGCTTCCTATAGAGAGAGAGAGCGTGAGGAAGTTTATTAAGGGTCTCGATCAACCTATCAAGTTACAGATGGCCAAGGAAACCGGGAGTGAGATTTCTTTTCATACAGCTGTTAATGTCGCCGGGTGAGCCGAGATGGTTCTTGCACAAAGGGGAGGTCAGGGGTCTGACAAGAGGCCTCGTCATTCGAAGGATTCAGTGGTGCCTCATCTGAAGGCAGGGGTACTTTTGGTAGAGGCTATCCTCCCAGGTCGTTTCATACAGCACTCCAAGCATCCCAAAGTGCTTCAGGTGGTTGTGGCCCTCATATGTCTTATTCTGACCAGCTAGCCTACAATGCACCACCAATTCCGATTAGTGCACCTTCGCTCCAGAGTTTTCAGGGTGGTTTCTCACGTTGACAGGGTCAGTTTTGGGGTCAGAAGTCATAACAACAGAGCTCATGTTATACTTGTGGTGATTCGAGGCACATTGCTAGATTTTGCCCTCGGGCATCGAGCAGCTCACAACATTAGGGTTCTCTTGCCATGATTCCGACACCGGGTGCTTCACCGCCCGCTCAGCCAGCTAGAGGTAGGGTTTAGGAAGCTAGAGGTAGAGGTCAGGCCATTAAATGTGGAGGCCAGCCAGCTAGGGCCCGTCCTAGAGATGTAGTTCAGAGTGGTGGGGCCCAGCCCCGATGCTATGCTTTCCCAGCGAGGCCTGAGGTTGAGTCATCTAACGTTGTTATCACATGTACTGTTTCAATTTATCATAGAGATGCTTCATTTATATTTGATTCGGGCTCTACTTATTCCTACGTGTCATCTTATTTTGCTTCATATTTAGTTGTGCCTCGTGATTCTATGAGTGCTCATATGTATGTGTCCACACCTGTGGGAGATGTTATTGTTGTAGATCATGTTTATCGTTCGTGAGTGGTTACCATCAGAGTCTTAAGACTAGTGTAGATCTTCTACTTCTCAATATGGTAGATTTTGATGTTATCCTGGGCATGGATTGGCTGTCACCTTATCATGCTATATTGGATTGTCAGGCAAAGACGATGACCTTAGCCTTGCCGGGGTTTCATCGATTAGAGTGGAGAGGGACTCTTGGCCATTCTACAGTAGGGTTATCTCTTATGTGAAGACTCGACATATGGTCGAGAAGGGGTGTCTAGCTTATTTGGCTTATGTCCGCGATTCTAGTGCGGAGGTTCCTTCAATGGATTCAGTACTAGTTGTTAGTGAGTTTCCATAGGTGTTTCATGCAGACCTGCTGGGATGCCACCTCACAGGGATGTTGACTTCTGTATTGACTTGGCTCCTGGCACTCAGCCCATTTGTATTCTGCCATACTGTATGGCCCCGCCAGAGTTGAACGAATTGAAGGAGTAGTTGCAAGATTTTCTTCATAAGGGCTTCATTAGACCTAGTGTCTCGCCTTGGGTTGCGCTCGTGTTGTTTATGAAGAAGAAAGATGAATCGATGAGGATGTGCATATATTAGCGGTATTTGAACAAAGTCACCATCAGGAACAAGTATCCATTGCCGATGATTGATGACTTATTTGATCAGCTTCAGGGTGCCAAGGTGCTATGAAAGATTGATTTGAGGTATGGAAACCATCAGTTGAGGATTAGGGCATCTGATGTCCCTAAGATAGCTTTTTGGACTCGGTATGGGCGTTATGAGTTTCTAGTGATGTCATTTGGGCTGACATATGCCCCTGTTGCATTTATGGATTTGATTAACTAGGTTTTCAAGCCTATTTGGTTCCTTTATGATCGTGTTTATTGATGATATCTTGATCTACTCCTGCAGCCGAGAGGAGCATGAGCAGCATCTTCAGATTGTATTTCAGACTCTGAGAGACACCCAGTTATATGCTAAGTTTTCAAAATGCGAGTTTTGGTTGGACTCAATCTCTTTCTTAGGGAACATAGTATTAGTAGAGGGCATTCAGGTGGATCCTATGAAGATTGAGGTAGTTCACAACTAGCCTAAACCCACTTCAGCCACGGAGATCAAGAGTTTCTTGGGTTTGGCGGGTTATTACCGTCATTTCGTGGAGGGGTTTTCATCTAAGCATCCCCATTGACCAGGTTGACCCAGAAGGGTGCCCTATTCAGATGGTCAGACGAGTGCGAGGTGATCTTTCAGAAGCTCAAGACTGCTTTGACTACGACGCTAGTGTTGGTGTTGCCCACAGTGTGATGCATCTCGTATCGGACTTGACACAATATTGATACAAGATGGCAGACTGATTGTATATGTGTCGCGGAAGTTTAAACTCTATGATAAGTACTACCCTATTCACGATCTAGAGCTGGTAGCCATTGTTCATGCGCTAAATATCTGGAGGCATTATCTTTATGGCGTGTCGTGCGAGGTTTTCACGGATCATCAGAGTCTACTGTATTTGTTCAAAAAAAGGATCTCAATTTGAGGAATATGAGGTGGTTGGATTTATTGAAAGACTATGATATCACCCTCTTGTATCATCTTGTGAGGGTCAATGTGGTGGCCGATGACTTGAGTAGAAAGGTAATGAGTATGGGCATCCTTGCATACATTCCAGTCGGTTAGAGATTGCTTGCATTAGATGTTCACTCTTTGGCCAATCAGTTTGTGAGGTTGGATGTTTCAGAGCCCATTCGTGTTCTAGCTTGTACAGTCACTCGGTTCTTCCTTATTTGAGCGCATTAGGGAGCGACATTATGATGACCCTCATTTGCTTGTCCTTAGGGACACAGTGTGACATGGCGGTGTCAAGCAGGTTAGTGTTGGAGATGATGAAATTTTTAGAATGCAGGGTCGTGTTTGTGTGCCTAATGTAGATGGACTTCATGAGTTGATTCTTGAGGAGGCCCACAGTTCCCGGTATTCTATTCATCTGGGTGCCGCAAAGATGTATCAAGATTTTTGACAACATTATTGGTGGAGGAGGATGAAGAAGGATATAGTTGCATATGTATCTCGGTATCTAAATTGTCAGCAAGAAAAGTACGAGCATCAGAGACCTGGTGATTTGCTTCAGAAGTTAGATATTCCTGAGTGGAAATGGGAGTGTATCACTATAGATTTCATTGTTGAACTCCCACGGACTCAGAGGAAGTTCAATGCAGTTTGATTCATTGTGGACAGGCTGACCAAGTCAGCGCATTTCATCCTTGTGGCAGTTACCTATTCTTTAGAGTGGTTAACTAAGATTTACATCTGCGAGATCGTCCGTCTTTACGGTGTGCCTATGTCTATCATTTCAGATCAAGGTACGTAGTTCATCTCGCACTTCTAAAGGACAGTACAATGTGAGATGGGCACGGAGGTTGATTTGAGCACAACATTTCATCCTAAAACAGACGAACAGTCCGAGCGCACTATTCATATATTGGAGGATATGCTCCGCGCTTGTGTTATAGACTTCTGAGGTTCTTGGGATCAGTTATTTCCACTCCCATAGTTTGCCTACAACAACTGCTACTAGTCGAGCATTTACATGGCTCCCTATGAGGCATTATACGTGAGGCAGTGCAGATCTCCAATTGAATGGTTCAAGCCAGGGGAGGCTCGATTGTTGGGTACAGAATTAGTACATGGGCCCTTGGATAAGGTCAAAATTGTTTAGGATGGACCTTGCAAAGCTAATTCCAGGCAGAAGAGTTATGCCGACCGTAGAGTTCGTGATGTTGCATTCATGGTCGGAGAGAGGGTATTGCTCCGGGTTTCACCCATGAAGGGTCTGATGAGGTTTGGAAAGAAGAGCATGTTGAGCCCTAGGTATATCGGACCTTTTGAGATTCTTCACGGAGTGGGTGAGGTTTCTTACAAGCTCGCTTTTCCACCTAGTTTATCAGTAGTTCATCCGGTTTTCCATGTGTCCATGCTCCGAAAGTATCACGATGATCCGTCTCACGTGTTAGATGGAGTCGGTGGCTATTCTAGCCTGACAGGTTCGTCAGTTGAGGTCAAACAGTTATCCTTCAGTTCGAGTGCAATGGAGAGGTCAGCCCGTCGAGGCAGCTACTTGAGTATCTTAGTCGGACATGATAAGAATATATCCACACCTTTTCACCTGTCCAGGTACTTTTCTATGTTCGTTCGAGGACAAACGGTTGCTTTTGAGGTGTAGAATGTGATGACCTGATAGGTCATCTAGAGTTTTAAAACTTTATTTTGTGTTTCGAAGCCTCAAATTTCTTATTTTAGCCTTCCTCGATTTGCATGCGCAGTTTGGGTATTTTTTCGGAAAGCTTTTATGTTAAAAATTGATCAAATATTAAATCTTTGCCTTAAAATCCATTTGAGTTTGCTTCGGTCAACGTTTTGAGCAAATGGACCCGAATTTGTCCTTTCACGGTCTCGATGGGTCCGTGTCGTGATTTGGGACTTGGGCTTATGTCCCAAATCGAATTCGGAGGTCCCTAGCTCGAGTTATCGTATTTTGTTTAAAAATTGAGGTTTAAAGGCTTAATGAATATAAAAGTTTGACTCTACTGATATCGGGTTCGTATTTTGGTTACGGAACCTGGTAAAGGTCCATTACTATAGTTATGACTTGTCTGACAAATTTGGTGAGAAACAGAGTTGGTTTGACATGATTCGGACGTCCAATTGTTAAAATAGAAGTTCATGAGTTTTATTGAAAATTTCATTTGGTTTGGTGTCCGATTCATAGTTCTAAGTATTATTTTTGCGATTTGATCACGCGAGCAAGTTCGTATGTTGTTTCCAGACTTGTGTGTATGTTTGGTTTGGAGCCCCGAGGGCTTGGGTGAGTTACGGATAGGCTACAGTGTGAGTTTTGGACTAAGGAATATGCTGGTGTGCTTCAGTTTTGGTGCAGGCCTCAGACATTGCAATTTCGAGGTCAAGCTTTGCATTTCAATCTCTGTCAGGTTTGAAATTGCGAGCTACTCCTCGCAATTGCGAAGAGTAGTTGGACACCACATGGTTCGCATTTGCGACTAATCCTTCGCAATTGTGAAGTGGGGCTGGGGGGAGGACAGTGATCACATTATCTATCAAATGGTCACATTTGTGTGGTGGCCATTGTTCGTAATTGCGAACAAATCATTGCAATTTCGATGATAGCATAAAATGTGGGCCTTTGCATTTGCGAAGAAAAGCTCGCATTTGTGGGGTTCGCAATTGCGACATCTGCGACTGGTCAAGTATGAGTTAGACGAGGTTTTCTCTCATTCTTCGAATTTTAGAAACAAGAAAACCCAGAAGCATAGTGAAGCGAAAACCCTAGAGTGAGGACAGAGAAACTCTAGCGATATTTGGCGATCACTAGGCGATCTTTTTTATGTTGCCATGGCCAATATGGCTGGCGGCCAACCCTCATCTCAGGCTGGTCAGCCTCCTCCCTCCCTCGCCCAGCCTTCAACAACTACAAACAATAACTCTCAACCATTAGACTACTCAAAAATTCTCAAACCAGCCACTTTGAACACTGCCAGGTAAGAAAGAGCCAATTCTGTCGAACCTATTCAATCTCTACGATCCAGTTTGCTTAACGGACAGCATGTTGTTATGTTTACGGAAGCAGAGGTTGAACGTATGAATTTTTTTGAAGGTTTACAATATGATGTAGTTTGTAAATTTTCTTATGGATGGCCTGAGCTTAATGAGTAACGTCGTATTATTCCCATTCAATGTGGAATTAAAGGCGAGTGTAATATTGGATATCTCTACGACAGACATGTCTTAGTTCGAATGACGTTATGGAAAGATTCCATTGATTTTACGTCAAAAAGTGTCTACTACGTTAAGGACAAGTTGGGTACGAGTTTCAGTTATGAACACTAATTTATGATCATAAATTCAAATTCGGAGAAGAAACACCAAAAGTTAATGGCATGGATTTCCTTTCCGAATTTGCTGCCTACGTTCTTCGTAAAAGAAAGTTTATTTGCACTGTCTTCAACAGTTGGTAAGCCCCTTCACCTCGATATGGCAACAATTAATAAGACTAGGCCAAGTTGTGCGCGTGTTAAAGTACTAGTTTACCTATTAGCAGACTTTCCCAAGAAGGTGTGGATGGATATTGTGAATGAAGCAACGGTAGAAGTGAGAACGGAATGGGTAAATATCAAATATGATTATTTGCCCAAGTACTGTAAGGAGTGCAAACTCCAGGGACATGGTATGATGGAATGTTGGAAACTTCATCCAGAATTGGTGGAGAACAGGGTTAATGAGCAAAATGTTGGGAATGAAACTGGAAAAGAGATCGAACAGGATACTGCTTCAGCAAACATTAACTAACAGGGAACATTAATGGTTTTGTCGAGTGAAAAGGTTGTAGGTAATGTGGGGAAAGGCAAGGAACAATGGCAAGAATTCAGGGATAATCGTGCTAAAAAGGCTAACAATGAGGTTCAATCTGTTACTGGGAAAGAAATAGTTCCGGTAGAGGAAACTGTCGTTCAGCAAGTACAAACTAATAACAAATTTTCAGCCTTACAAATAGAAGATGGTGAGATTAATGAAGGGAATCAGCTCGCCATAATAGAGGAAGGTGTTGTTCAACAGCGTCCGATATCGAAAGCTGGGACTTTGAATCCAGAAGCTACAGCTTTTAATCCTAGGTCAACTGGGATTGATTCATCGAAGAGAGGTAATGAGACAAATTCAACGAATGAAGCAATTGATGAAGGTGTAACTAAGGAATCAACAGAACAATGGGTAAGCAGGACCTTTGTTGAAAATGTGGAAACCAATGAATCATGCTAGGAAATTCCCACACAATTAGTAGATATCAAAACAACAAAAAGGGATTTCTATGGATAATGAGATGCTAAAATTATGTGGGAAGAAGTTGTGGAGTGATCAAACTGAAGAGGACTCTGATGAAGGGGAACTACCAAATAGTGCAACTGGAGAGGAAGAGTCAACAGATGAAGAAAAAGAGCAGGAATAGCAAAGTATTAATAACAAAAACATAGAGCAACAACCAATGGGAGAAAGCAGAATTAATGAGGAGAAGAGTGATCAAGGGGATATGAGTCAGCTAGTTACAAAGGAGGGTGATGTCCAAAAAATTATGAGCCCAGATCCGACAAGGATATTAGCACCAGATAAACCTAACAAAGCTACTAAAATAGTTACTGGAGATACTGATGAAATGATCGAGCTTGTAGAAGTTCAAGGAACAGAAACTTATAGAGGATGGAATTGGGAAGGCCAATGTTGGAGTCACAAATGCTATTCAACCTTATCCTAATGGAGAAAAAGATCTAGTCAAGGAAACCAAACAAATTGAAGCAAATAGAAATATAGCATAGGATAAAAAGAATGCAATTGTGATCACTAAGATTACTCAACAACAACTGGCATAACCTAAGGAGCAAATAGGAGTGGAAACAGTAAATGGAGACAAAGGAAAGGACTTTGATGAAGAATCGACATTACAGAACTTCTAAAATATGGCAAGACAGGGTGATATTTCACCTAGGCACATGGACAAAGGGAAATCAGCTGGAAGGGGAAAGAAAAAAAATGCAAAGGAGACTCAAAGCTCAGTTCCTGGGGTTCAAACAAGAAGGACCCTAACTAAATCTCACAATTAATGATGAATGCCATAATTTGGAATGTGAGAACTGTTAATACGAAAAAATCCTTTGAAAGGCTTGTCAATATGCATAGACATCATCATTTTCAGTTCATAGGAATCATGGAACCAATGCAGAAGGCAAACAAGCTTGAAAGATATAGAAGAAAGATAGGGATGCCGCAAGCTTTTGCCAATCTTTCAAATAAAATATGGGTGTTTGTACATGAGGATCATGGGGTTGATATTCTGATTAATATGGAACAACAGTTGACTTTGAAGTTTACAAATATGGATTCCCAAATTCATTCATTGTCACGTTTGTGTATGCTAAATGTGATGCAATTGAAAGGATCGAATTATGGGACATCATGTATTATCTAGCAAGGGATATGACATTACCTTGGCTCGTTGTTGGGGATTTCAACGTTATTTGGGATGAAGAGGAGAAATTTGGTGGACGGCCAGTTTCAATGAATGAGGTTAATGATTTTAGGCATTGCGTCAACACTTGTAACCTTAATGATTTAGGCTTCAAATGCAGTATATATACCTGGTTAAATGGGAGAGCTGAAGATGACGACATTTTTAAAAGGCTTGATCGATGTTTGTTCAATCTAAAGTTTCAACAGATGCTGCCTACTATAAAGATCAGTCACCTATAAAAAATAGGATCTGATCATTATCCTATGTTGTTGACATGTAGCACTGATGCCACACCAATAAAGAAGGCTTTAAATTTCTGGACAAAACATCCTACCTTCAAGGAAGTGGTTAAGGAAAACTGGAAAGTCGACTTTATTGGGGATCCTTTTTATATGTTCAATCAAAAGTTGAAGAGGTTGAAGAAGGCTCTATCAACATGGAGTAAAGCAACATATGGAGATATCTTTCAGAAGATTGTAAGCTTAAAGGAGGTGGTGCTTGTTCATGAAACTGAATTCGAACAAAATCCTACATATCAGAATAGAGAGAGGCTACACAAAGTACAAGCTAAGTTGATCAGGTACTTGACATTGGAAGAGGAATTTTGGAAACAAAAATCTGATATGACTTGGTTTCAAGATGGAGACAGGAATACCAAATTCTTTCATGTGCAAGTAAATGGAAGAAGGAAGAGCCTTCAGCTACAAAAGAATCAAAATGCTGCTGGAAGCCCTCTCGTTAGTGCCTCTGCCTCTGATTAATGGACAGCCTAATGGTTTTTTTAGATTAACAAGAGGTGTTAAACAAGGAGACCCTTATCACCAACCTTATTTATACTGGCAGCAGAGGCACTAACGAGAGGGCTAAATGCGCTCCATAGAAATAAGCAGTTCCGTGGTTTTGGAATGCCAAAATGGAGTCCAAAAATAAATCATTTAGCCTATGCTGACGATACCACCATTTTCTCTTCATCACATGCTACCTCGCTGAAGTTAATAATGGGAGTTTTATCACAATATGAAGCTGCATCTGGACAACTAATAAACAAGGACAAATCTGATATATACATGCATAATTCTGCCAGTGAATGCGTGGTAAGTAGTTTCAAAGGATCAAAGGTATTCCCAAGCAAGATTTCCCTTTTACATACCTTGGTTGTCCAATTTTCTATCTTAGAAGAAAAATGGATTATTACCAAGGATTACTTAACAAGGTGATGGACAAATTGTAGAAACTGGAAAGGAAAATTATTATCTATAGGATGGAGGGCAGTACTTATATCAAATGTGCTTCAAAGTATGCTTATACACCTTTTATCCGCAGTAAGTCCTCCCCTAGGTGTGATTAACAGAATTCATAAGATATTTGCACCATTTTTATGGTGCAATTCAGTTGGAGTTTCAGGCAGACACTGGGCATCTTGGAACACATTATGTCTACCATGCGAAGAAAGTGGAGCTGGTTTTCGATCATTACATGATATGTCTAAAGCATTGTTTTGTAAATTATGGTAGAATTTCATAACAAAACCAAGTTTATGGAGTGCGTACATGAGTCAGAAATATTGTAAAAAACTAAATCCTATGATAGTTCCTTTGAGGGGTGGATCTCATGCATGGAGGAAAATGATAGAGTGTAGAGATACCACTGAACATCAGATTTTATGGCAACCTAAGATGGGGCCTTCACTGTTTTGGTTTGAGAATTGGACAGGGTTGGGAGCTTTGTATTTTGTCACTCCTCCAGAGTTTGTATGTGATGAATCGATACAAAACGTTTATGATGTGGTGCAAGATGGGCAGTGGGATGAAGACAAGATTACCGACATTTTGCCAAATGATATTGCTATTCACACTCTGGAAAATTTGAAGCCTTTCGTGTTACATATTGTCCTTGACAAGCCAGTATGGATGCTAGAAACGAGGGGAGAGTTCACTGTTAAATCTTTGTGGAACTACTTGAGAAGAAGAAATGAGCCTACCAATGCTTATAGGAAAATCAGGGTAAAAGGTTTGCCATTCAAGATTGTTTTTTTCGTGTGAAAATTGTGGAGAAACAAGCTACCCCTTGATGATTTCTATAGAAGACTGGGCTACCAAATGGCATCTAAATGTTGGTGTTGTGAAGAACCACAGGAGGAGACAATGCAACATATTTTTTCACGTCAAGAGCAACCAAAACAGTGTGGAGGTACTTTCTTGGACATACTGGAATTGCAATCGATGCAATCACTTTACAGCAAGATATTATTAGGTGCTGGACTGATGATGCTATACCAAGGTTGCCGCCTATATTGCAAGCATTTCCATCAGTGATAGTATGGGAATTATGGAAGCGAAAGAACAACTACAAGTATGGAGATGTAGTCTCTGTAAGTAGGGTCATATATCAGATTTCGTCAACTATGCAGTCCCTCACCAAACTCAGGAAACCAGGTATTCAGAATGTCCCTCATAAGTGGCCAGACTTATTCAATACAATGGAGAATTATACACCTAAATTGCAATATACTAAGGTGTTGTGGGAATATCCAAGCGAAGGGTGGATTAAATTTAACACAGATGGGGCTTCTAGGGGAAATCCAGGTAGAAGTTCTATAGGCTATGCATTGAGAAATGAAGAAGGGAATGTAGTTTATGCTTGTGGTAAAGAAGTTCAGGAAGGAACAAATACATTGCAGAAGCAAGGGCGATCCTGGAGGCATTGAGATATTGTGTGAATAATGACTATGTCCTCATTAAATTACACACTGACTCCATGGTACTCAATAAAGTAATTCCTGAAGAGTGGACAGTACCATGGTCTATTTCTTCAGATTGGAGGAGATTAAGGAGTTGATGACCATATGTACTGTGATAGTATCACACACGCTAAGAGAGGGTATTAGTTTGGCAGATCATCTTGAAAATTATGCACTAGATGTTGGACCTATAGAGGAACACAGTTTCTGGGAATTAGATATTCAAGGAAGGAGGAGTGTGAATGACGACAAATTACAATGCCCATACTTAAGAGTAAAAGTAGCAAGGAATTAAGGATGAGAAAAGAAGAACACTGCAGTAAAGAGGAGCAGTCAGGAGAATGCACAGCTGATCATCATTCTCAAATCAATTTGGAGGAGAGGATGGTGAGAATCTTGTTAACTAACGTAGTTTTCTTTTTTGCAGGACAAGACTCAGTGACTATGCCCTATCTTTTGGTAGAATCCAAGTTGGTGGTATTAGTACATAGTACTCATTCCACTAGGAGGAAATTAGAGATAGGAAAAAGCATAGAGACATGGAAGAACACATTGCTGAACAGTCTGATGCACAGAAATGCAAAATGGACAGTTGGTCTTTGGATCATGTATTGGGCACATCATGTGAATTAGACGAATAATCACAAACATATAACAACACATCATGGCAAATAGAAGATAGTCACACAAGAATACAACAGGATAAGCGAAGAGGAGCACACGTAATTTGGATCGAAAATAGGTGGTTCAATGGACAACAATGGACCATACTGGAAATAGCAGGGGTGCATGGGCATGACATTTTGATCAGAAAAAGGAAAATTTTGAGTTGGACAATTATACTTACAGGGAGTCAGGCAAATTGCAAGAAACGACACAAAGGTTATGAATATCACACAATAATCTTCCATGATCAAATCCTTAGGGAGGAGACCATGGAGATTATTTTTTATCCAACATCGTGTTCTTTTTTGCAGGAAACGTTATTGTACCTATGATGTATTCATTGACAAACCTTCTAATGGTGGTATTAGTACTTTGTACTCAGCCCATTAAAGGGGAATCATGGATACACATAAGCATAGCAGCGTTAAAAGGAGGGGCCAACTCTGCTGCCCAGGTTTTCTATAGGACATGCCATGTAAACACCTGGTTTTGGCAAAGAGTTTGGCACATTTCACTATCCCAAATGTCAAACCATGTAAAGATGGATGTTACAAAGGCAGGGAATGCACACGCAATAAATATTGAAAACAACATGATTGTGCATTTCTGGGCAGAACATTTGAGCAACTCTATGGCGTCAACAATAATAAAATGGAGGCTCCAGTGGATGCAATGTAATAAAATGACATATCAGAGGGAGCACAAGATAACAATCACCATCACACACATAACGAAATCATGTGAAAAGGAGGATACAAGCAGTGCAAATGAAGAGGTATGGACAGTCATATATTTCAACCTCTCTGGAAGCTACAAGAAGTATACATACATATACATGGAGAAAACTAGAAAAGGCATTGCAAGAACAACAAGTTGGATAAAAACGCATATACATCTGGGCAATTTCAAGAGCTATATGTGCAAAGAGCTCAGTCAGTACTATGAGAACAGTCAGTGGAAATGGCTAGTAAAAAGTATATGGGATCTTATTTATGGTTTTCAAGAGCTAATTTGTGACATGGTCGGACACAAGGGGCTAGTTTTTAAGCACTCATTAGACTATTTATGTGTTTTTATTAATTTATCAACATGTAATATCATGCTTGGGTACATCATTCCGAAAATCTAGTGTTTTCATGGTGAAGGGGGTTTGGGTAGAATTAGGGATTAGAAATTTTGGATTTAGACCTCAAATTGAGGTCGGATTTCAAAATAAATTACATTACCGGGTTCGGGGGTGAATGGGTAAACAGTTTTTTGTCAGAATTTTGGGTTCGGACCGAGCGGGCTTGGGTTGACTTTTTAAACAATGACCTAAATTAAATCTTTTGCAATCGTGGGTAGTTCCTAAGGCTTAATGTGGATCATTTGGTTTGTAATTATCTAGATTTTATTGGTTCGGAGGCTTGTTTGAAAGGCAATGTTTCGGTTGAGCTTTGAGTTGATCATTGGAGTGAGGTAAGTGTGGTGGTTAACCTTCACTTGAGGGATTATGACTTTTTTTCCTATTTGCTACATGTTTAGATGCTGGGTACAACGTATATGAGAGGTGACGAGACCTTATGCGTTGATGTTGGGTTAAAGCATGCGGGTGGGACTTGTTCCTTGTAATTTGTTGCCTACTTTGATCATGTTATCCATGTTTAGACTAGTTACTTATAAATTTGATCGTTCTTTCCGCGTTTATGGGCTTTCTGTGATAATTGAGCATTTTTCCTAAAGTTGAGGTTGGTATTATGGAACCATTTTGACGTAAGGCTTGTTCTTGTTCATTCTATATCCCTGTTGTTATATGGTAAGGGACAATGTTAATGCACGAAGGGTGATGCCGTGTCGTATTTGAGTGTTAATGCACGAAGGGTGATGTCGTGCCATATTGTGAGAGTTAATGCACGAAGGGTGATGTCGTGCCATATTTTGAGAGTTAATGCACGAAGGGGGATGTCGTTCCATATCTATTGATTTATGATGAAAGTGAGAGTAAAAGCATGAAGGTGATGTCGTGCCGTATTATTGTTTCATTGTGAGGTTGAGAGCAAAATCACGAACGGTGATGCTGTGCGGTTTTATTCATTGTGTTTATACATTTTACTAGTTAAAGGCATATTGATTGTTCTAGTTATCATTTCTGTTGTAATTATCGTACCTTGTACCCCTTTTGCATGTCCCATCCCAATAGTACATGTTTAGCCTTTATTTGTTGTTATCTTGTACGTATATTGTTATTTGCACAGGTTATTTAAGTGGGTGTCCTGTCATAGCCTCTGTCACGATCCAAATCGATGGGCCTCGACGGGTGCCCGAGTCCTACCTGTCGAACACCCTTGAGCATGCGTTTAAGATATAAACATGAATAATATATGGTGAATTATGAGAATAGCATATGTGAGGGAAACCTGTCCAGAAGAAATATATGGATATACATACACATGCGAAATACGTAGGGTGAGCCAACAAGGCTGCTATAGACAACTATATGTCCAAAACTAGATGCCGACAAGGCCATATACTATCCAGCTATACATGATTGTCTACAAACCTCTAATAGAATATACAACTGTACAAGGACGGGACTGGGCCCTGTCATACCCATATATGTATACAAACACATCATCCCAAAACTCAAAGCAGCTCCGGATCAAATGGAGCACACCAACTCTCGCTGATCACAGCCTGTCTACCTGCACCTGCGGGCATAAAATGTAGGCCCCGGGAAATAGGGCGTCGGTACGAACAATGTACTGAGTATGTAAGGCATGAAAATCAGTAGATAAGAGACGTAGACGAAACATGGAATAAATTCCGCCTGTAAGTCTAAGTAACTTATAAATCTTGAAACATTTATAATGTCATGCACGTGCTTATAAATGTCGTATCATGGATAGGTATAGGTGTACATAACATCATCAAGCCTCAGAGGGAATCCCATCATATCATCTCGGCCACTGCGGAAAAAATCATCAACATATACCAGCTGATCAGGTGGTGGTGCGTATATAACATCGTAATCGTTTCCCATATCCCATATACATACACACACACACACACACACATACATACATACATATATATATATATATATATATATATATATA
>ML295822.1:0-53811 GCA_005239495.1 Nicotiana undulata | reverse complement strand
ATTATATATATATATATATATATAATGCCATCTGGTCATAGGTCTATGTACATGTATAAATGAATGCAATGCATGAGAAGTACGTCAATAAAATCTCTCGGAACGTCATAAGACCATTATGCCTCTGATTAATATCATGAAATAAACTTTATTAACTTACGTATTTTTTGAGACCCATGAACAAACGATAGAATAATAAGTCATATGGGGAATCAAGAACATAGGAACCTCTAGTATTTCTATTAATAGAGTCATTTATGGAAGTTGTGCATTTACTCATTTCGATTGTATCGTATGGATCATGCCAAAAAGAAAGAAGGGGTAGCCTTAACATACCTGAGTCGATTCTCTTTACAATCCCTCTAACACACGTTAATTGTGACAGAACACATGATGGCAAAATCGGAATAGGGAAATATATGTATGATAATCTTGAGAAAGATTGTATTGCACTACTTTATAATTACAAAATCTCAAGTTGCTTAAGATGCTATGAAATCTCACGTTACTTAATATTTGATATATGAACCTCTCTTTTAAATTAGAGAGGTCTTATATTAGAATGGGTGTGGTCCCCACTTCATGTGCTGGCTTAACCAGAAAACCTTTTAACTTTCCACCTTATCCTAATGACTTAAGAGTCATAAATTTTGGGGTGGTTTTCTGCCACGTTGGGGGGGGTGGAGTTAGTCTTATCCAAAGTCTTTAATTAATCACCCAACATTTTCTTAATTAACTAGGTAATCTCCCATTACCCAATAATTAACCAATTACCTAGATAATTAAGAATTATCTCAAATTACTTAAAATACTACTCATTTTTAACATATCTTATACACCTTATCATGGTCATGTGGTACCTTCTATGGCAATAGTTCATAAATATCGGATATTATAGCTCGGACTGTATGTTATCCCAAATCGACAATCTTCAATAAAACTTATTTTCTTTGATTCGTTTATTCTTTAACCTTCATGGCACATACTTATCGCCAGTTATAAATAGCATAAATGCTTATAACCTCAAAAATAATCTCATCCCCGAGTCTACGTCGATTAACTTACGGTGAAACTTTTACGTACGAAATGCATGATATAATAGCCTCGTCACTACTTCGTCGAGGGTAGGCTCCACACCTACGGAGCACATGGGGTCGGCTGTACTCATACTACACTCTACACTTCTTGGGCAAATTTTGGTACGGGTCCCAACTGTCCGTGAGGCGTTTCAGCTCGAAATTGTTGTGGAGACTCGAGGTAGATCTGCTGGCATCCGGAGACCTTGAAGTCCCCTTCCACTTCCCGCATTTTACTGTTCTTGTCATTCAAGACAATTGTATTTATTTCAAACTCTGTTTATATTATTCCGCACTCAACTTTAGTTTTATTTTGGCTTAATTGATTTTGTTTATTGAAATCGGTTAGAATTGGCTCAATGATTATCTAACATTGGCTTGCCTAGAAAGTGAAATTTTTGGCGCCATCATGGTCCTGATGGTGGGAATTCCAGGTTGTGACAATCTTAGTTCAGTGGCGTTCTTAGAGCACGTGGTGTCCACTAAGGGGATTCAGGTGGATCTGAAGAAGATAGAGGAGTTCATAGTTGTCCTAGACCATCCTCATCTATGGAGATTTAGAGCTTTCTCGGCTTGGCCGGTTATTATCTTCTCTTCGTGCAGAGTTTCTCGTCTATTGCATTGCCCTTGACCAAATTAACCCAAAATAGTGCTTCTTTCAGGTGGTCGGACGAGTATGAGGAGAGCATTCATAAGCTCAAGACTGCCTTGACCACAACTCCAGTTCTAGTTTTACCATAAGCTTCAGGCTCTTACACAGTATGTTGTGATGCTTCTCGGATCGGTATTGGATGTTCTTTATACATGAAGGTAGAGTGATTGCTTATGCTTCACATCCTTTAAAGCCTCATGAGAAGGACTATCACGTCCATGATTTGGAGTTAGCTGCCATCGTTCATGTACTGAAGATTTGGAGGCATTATCTCTACGTTTTTTCTTGTGAGGTGTTTACGGATCATCAGAGCCTCCAGCACTTGTTCAAACAAAAGGATCAAATGTGAGGCAGCGAAGATGATTGGGTTTGCTAACCATTCTGTATCATCCCGGGAAACCCAATGTAGTGGCCGATGCCTTGAGTAGAAAGGCGGTGAGTATGGGTAGTCTCGCATTCCTTCCTGTTGGTGAGAGACCTCTTGTAGATGATGTTCAGTCCTTGGCCAACCGATTTGTGAGATTAGATTTTTCGGAGCCCGATCGGGTTCTAGCTTGTGTGGTTTCTTGGTCTTCCTTATATGATTGCATCAGAGAGCGCCAGTACGATGATCCCTATTTTCTTGTCCTTAAGGACACGGTACAACATGGTGATGCCAGAGATGTGACTATTGGGGATGATGGGGTGCTGAGGATGCAGGATCGGATTTGTGTGCCTAATGTAGATGGGCTACGTGAGTTTATTCTTGAGAAGGCCCACAGTTCACGGTATTCCATTCATCCTGGTGCCGCAAAGAAGTACCACGACTTGAGGCAGTATTTATTGGTGGAGGAGGATGAAGAAGGATATAGTAGGGTTTGTAGCTCGGTGCCTTAACTGTTAGCAGGTGATGTATGAGCATCAGAGGCTGGGTGGATTTCTTCGGAGACTAGAGATTCTAGAGTGAAAATGGGAGCGAATCACCATGAATTTTGTAGTTGGGATCCCTCGGACTTCAAGGAAGTTGAATGCTATCTGGGTGATTGTGGATCGACTGACTAGGTCCGCATACTTCATTCCAATTGGTATTACTTATTCTTTAGATCGGTGTGACAGTGTCCATCATTTCATAGGGCACGCAGTTTACATCACAGTTTTGGAGGGTCGTGCAGCGATAGTTAGGCACCCAGGTTGAGTTGAGTACAATATTTCACCCTCAGGAGGACGGACAGTCCGAGCGCCCTATTCAGATATTGGAAGACATGTTACGCGCTTGTGTCACTGATTTTGGGGGTTCTTGGTACCAGTTTCTTCCGCTCGAGGAGTTTTCCTACAACAACAACTACCACTCGAGCATTCAGATGGCTCCGTATGAGGCTTTGTATGGGAGACGGTGTAGATCTACGGTAGGTTGTTTTGAGCTAGGTGAGGCTAGGATTTTGGGTACAGACTTGGTTCATGATGCTTTGGACAAGGTTAAATTTATTCAGGAGCGGCTTTGCATGGCGCAGTCTAAGAAAAAGAGCTATGCCGATAGGAAGGTCCGTGATGTTGCTTACATGGTTGGGGAGAAGGTTCTGCTCAATGTTTCACCCATGAAGGGTATCATGATATTCGGGAAGAAGGGCAAGTTGAGCCCTCAGTATATTGAGTCGTTTGAGGTGCTTTAGAGGATTGGGAAGGTAGCTTACAAGATTTCCTTGCCACCTAGTTTGTCGACTGTGCATCCAGTATTTCATGTTTCTATGCTTCGGAAGTATGTCGGCGATCCGTCTGATGTTTTGGATTCAGCACGGTTTAGTTGGATGGTGATCTGACTTATGACGTGGAGCCGGTGGCCATTTTGGATTGACGGATTCAAAATTTGAGGTCAAAGGACATAGCTCCAGTGAAGGCGTAGTGGAGAGGTAAGCTAGTAGAGGAGGCTACTTGGGAGATCGTGCGGGAGATGCGGAGAAGATATCCACGCCTATTTGAGACTCTAGGTATGTTTCTAGAACCGTTCGAGTACGAACATTTGTGTAAGAAATGGAGGATGTAACGAACCGGACGGTCGTTTCGAGAGTTGTAGCCTCGTCCCACCCATTCACTGCTCATTTTGTACTTTATAGCTGTTATGTGACTTGTCGGGGTAGTCGGTTCGGGTGCGGAGAGGTTTCGGAGTGAATTGAGACACTTTGTCTCAAGGTTGGTAGATTAAGTTGAAAAGGTTGACCGGATGTTGAGCTATGTATAAACGACTCCGGAATGGAGATTGGATGGTTCCATTAACTCTGTTTGGTGAGTTTGGACTTAGTAGTATGTCTGGATTGTTATTTAGAGGTACGTAGTGGAATTAGGCTTGAAATGACGAAAATTAGATTTTTGGAAAGTTTGACCGGGAGTAGACTTTTTGATATCAGAGTTGGATTCTGATTCCATAAGTTGGAGTAGGTCTGTAATGTCATTTGTGACTCTGTGTGCAAAATTTGGGGTCAATTGGACGTGATTTTATATGTTTCAGGATTGTTTGTAGAAGTTGGAATTCTTTAGTTTCTTTAGACTAGAATTGAGGTGTAATTCGTGTTTTTGATAGGACAAATATTCCTAGTTTCCTATAATCTCTCCCATTGGAAAAGGGTGAAGAAAAATAATTAAGTATAGTTTCTAAAAAAAACGACGCGTCAAACTCTTATATATAATCATAATTATGGCAATTGTACTCTCAGAAAACATATTGCTAATTTGCCCGTTTTGTGTTAGAAGTATTCACTCATAACCAGGTAACTTTCTTTCTTTCTTTTCTTTTTCACGTTGTTAATATTGAAGCTTTATTTCGTTTCAAATCTGGTAGAACGGATTATATTAGAAAATACTATATTAATTTCTTTTTTCCTCTTTTGGTAAAATAATACATGTTCTTGAAATTATGTAATAGTAGACATTCTTGAAGTTTAAATATAGCTCTCAATTTGAAGTTTGTATTAATTCTCAACTTTTCTTTTCCTGGACTTTGGAGTTTGTATTTTATTAAGGCACAATAATATTGCTCTTCTTTTCGTTATGGCTGATTTTTGTGATTTCTAATATGTATTTATAATTACCAGAAAGCAGCATCCACTCTTCAAAAAAATGCAGACAATGTCTAGTTTTAGAGAAAGAAATTTAGATATTTGATGCCCTTTTTAAAATTAGAATTCTCAATCACCGATTTTCTTTTCTTGTTTTTTCTAGCCGTTAGGCAACATTACCGACTCTTTTTTTTTTTTCCTTTTGACTATACTAACAAGAAAATCAAGGTTATTAATTATTTGTATGTTTTCTTGAACAGGAAAATTAAAATGGGAAGATCAAAAATCAACATGGAACTTATTCAAGATTACAAGACAAGGAAATCCACTTTCCAAAAAAGGAAAGCTTGCTTAATCAAGAAAATATCAGAGCTCTCAATACTTTGTGATATCAAAGCATGCATGATCATATATGAAGGTAATAATTGTGAAGAAATTTGGCCAAATGATCCAAACGAAGTTCACGAGCTAATAAATCTTTACAAAAACCAGCCAATTGAAGACAGGACTAAAAGAGCAAAGAGCATGTGTAGCTTCTTGGAAAATGAAAAGAAAAAGGCTGAGATTAAAATGGCAAAGTTGAAGACAGAAAAATACCCAACATGGGATTCAAGATTCAACTATTTATCTGAAAAAGAATTACGAAATCTTGCTGGGGTTCTTGAGAAAAAGATGGAGAATGCAAAGGAAAAATATGAATTCTTGAAAAGTAGTAGGAATATTAATCAAGAAATATGGGACTATCCTGAATTAATGGATAACTTCAACCAAAGTAATCCACAGCCTATTTCTTACATGGATAACCAGTGTTTTCAAGAATTGACAGCTGATTTTGATAAAGTAAGTTCAAGTACTGATCATGTTAATTCAATGGGAATTTTGGATAATGGGCAGCTTAGTGTTGGTGACTATCAATCTGGAAATTCAGATTATATGAAGATTGAGGCAGAAGATTGGTTGGTGGAAAATGGTATTATTGGTTCAAGTTCAAGAATGCAGCCTATGGAGTTAAATCAGTACTACCCTTTCATATGCAATGGCTCTACTCAAATGCCTTACGGATACATTCAGTAGATTTTATTTGGATTATTATATGACAAACAATTGAAATGATATTTTTGTATATTTAGTAGTTCCTTCTTTGCTTGCTTTAAAAGCAGTTGGAGCAAACAAATTGGGAACTTCTTCTGATATATTAAATACTGCATGTAATAGTATAGCTTTTAGTTGCAATCTCTTTTGTAATGATACGTATTAGTTATACATAATATTTCCTTTTTAACAAGAAAAATTAAATACTAGAGGCTTCCATCTCTAACTTTCTGTAAATCCCCAAATTTTTTTCGTTAAGTGTTATGTTCTCGCTCAATCTCTAAGTTGGAAACAAAGATGTGTGAAAAGTTATGAAGACATAAAATACATAAATCTTATGTTTAAAAGGTTGAATGGATGGTTATAAGAGGAGAGGAGTAAATGGAATCCACTGGAGTTGTTTAAGGGATGAAAATGACCTTAGCCGCACATGACCTAAGTTTCAATGAGAATATCTATTAATATATGATGAATTGGGATTTGAATTATATATCAAAAGAAATCCCTTGAAGTCTAGTTTTTAACACTTCAAACCGTTCGTCGTTTCGATATTCCTATAAAACGTTATAGACATTTCAATGCGATTATCATTAGAATACTACTTCTAAACATCAATTCTAATAATTTTCCATCTCAAAATCGCTAGATTCTCAACAAGAACTCAAGAACAAGGTCTCTCCGCGAACCTAGGGCTTCATAATTCAAGGTAAGCTTCGTAACCGCTTTCAACCACGATTGTTAGAGAGGTTTATGGTTGATATTTGTTCCTAGAAACTACTACAAGAACTTAGATTAACGATGAACCCTAGAAAGAGAGAAGAATCAAACCTAGGGTTTCTATATTTTGGAAATCTTGGAACTTCTACTATTGATCGTTAAATTAACTATGTATAGATTTGTTTGGTGAGTTGAACTTGTTGGATTGGAGCAAACGAAGGTATTCAAACGCAAGGAATCAAGGTGAGTAGAGACAATGCTTTTACTAAGGTTGTCTTGTCACAAAGATCATACCATAAGTTATTATTGGACTGTATAGGGTGTTAATGTGGGTTCTGAATGGAACGAGTGGACTCACATTATCCATTAGAATTATAAAGAAGATCCTAGATGATTATCATAGTTAATAGCTCAACAGTAGTATGTTGTTCCATAAATCATGTCTTTTGCATTTATAACTTGTATATGTTTCTTTAATGTATAGACTATATTGAAAATTTCTTTTACATGATTTTATGCAACTGTTTTGATGAGAACTATGAAGATATCATTGTTTTAAATTTTGTGATTCAAGAATCCACTTAGAAGAACATTTTCGTAGTTTCCTTAGATCTCTGAGAAGAGTTCATAAAACCTATAGTAGTTTATGTTACCCCGAAACTACTCGTTCCAGAGTAGGAGATTATTGTACCGTTGGTTCGAGCACTATGATAGAAGTTCCCTGGTAAGGCACAAGAACGCGAGCACGCTAGAACCTTGAACGGTGAGGCACCACAGGAATGGGGTCTAGGCGATCGGGCTTGGATCGTCCACCATACCGATCATATGGTGACATTTATCAGAATCATAATTAGAAAGAATGTCACAATCAATGGAACTCCCCAGAAAATAAAAGAAAAAGTTTTAGAAAATTTACAAGGATTGTTCCGAGAAAGTTTATATAATTATCTATTTGAATTTTATATTTTTTTAGAGAGAAAAGGAAAGAGAAAAGTTTTATCAGAAGCTTTTAGATACATCAGTTTCACAATAGATATATGAGTTGTCTATTTCAACTCTTTATCAGAAGCTTTTAGAATTTTCTTTATCATGCATACATACTTCTTTCAAAGTCTCGTTCCACCTTTAGTGGGATGATTGCTTCACTTACTGAGTACCGATGTGATGTACTGACTTTCTCTTCATGGGAACCTATATTGACACATGTCAATGTAGGCACATATTTTGCAGGTAAGCAAGCTACGAGCTAGGATGTTCTTCTCCCATCACCGAAAGATTTGGTTAGCTCCATTTTAGTTCGTGGAGTTCGTTGATTCCAGAATTTTGTCTTATTATTTCAGCATTTCTTAGAGGCTTCATAGACAGAGTCAGAATAGAGTCATGGGTGTCCACTTAACATTACATTTATTTCAATGTATTCAAGATACCAGAATGAATTTCTTTTCGAAATATTATTCGTTTGAAGATTCAGAAAAGTATTTACTTTAAATCATATCGAATTATGATGAGATGCATTACATAATAGAAATAGAACAGAATAGAAAAGCCAAGATAGTTCGCTCGGTCAAGCTAAGGCATCGAGTGTCGGTTACGACTTGGTTAGAAAATGGGTCGTGACAAATTTGGCATCAGAGCAACAGGTTAAGAGAGTCCTAGGCATTTATGAAGCCGTGTCAGTAGAGTCTTGTTTATCGTTGTGACTGTCTCACTTCTATAAGCGAGAGACTACAGACATTTAAGCAAAGTTTCCCATTCTTCCATGCTCTAGATCGTGCGTTAAAGCTTGAAGTGAGAATCAAACTCCTATTTCCGTTGATCAATAGAATGATTAATATACTTGATTGGAGACTTTAACAAGAAAAGCTAACTAGATGTTGCCGTCTATAAATGAGGAGATTTACGGTGCTAATTTCCTTTAAGGGAGAATGAAGGCTAAGTCGGGAACTGACCAAGAAAAGTAACTCCGAAATGGAGAATGAGGTAAGATTTTGATGACCTGATTCAAGACTGTAACAAATTAGAGCTATCATAAATATGTCAAAGACTTTGTACTGAAAAGACGATGTGACGATGTCTTCAATAAGGTTAGAGCTGTCATGTAACTCACAAGGAGTTGGTGCTAGTAATGTTAATAGTAACACAATAAAAGATTATATTCTTAAGCTATATTCAGATTTAATTTAGTTACTAAGAAGGTCAGTCATGGTATAGTCGTTTTTAACATGAAGAGATTAGGCAAAAGAAAAACATTTAGGATTTGCGTCCCTACATTGAAATCAATTTTTTTTTCAAAACAAAGAGGCTAATAAGTTATGTACATGGTTCATATAAGAATTGTACATACTCTCAAAGTAAAACCTATGGTAGTTGCAGTGAGTACTTTGTGGCTCCTATCGAAGAATGTGCTCTAGATGCTGAAGATGATGATAAGAAAAAACAGGTAGTTTATTGGTTTTATGAGAACCTATGAGTAACACAATTAATAGATCTTTGGAAGTGCATGCATGGTCTGCTAGAGTTTAAAAAGTATAAAAAGAAATGACCTCAGGATTTCAAAGTTAATATGAATTACCCCATGAGGCGAACCACGGCAAAATGGTAACACCAAAACTCTTTGTAGATACGATGTCTGGTCATGAGTACCAAAGAACAAGAGGAGATAGAAGAGAGGGGAAATATACATTACAAGGTGTTTTCTTAAGGGAAAAGAAAAATCACAAAACAAGGAAAGTCATCCTTGCATTATGGAGAGAATGAATTCGAGTACAATGGATAAAGTGAGAAATATACTTCCAATAAGATACAAGTGTGATGGGTTGTCTTAAGGCCCTAGAGTTATTAAAGTGATACCGATACATTTTGAAGTTAACACAATTATGAAATATTTAGAGATATGTTATGAGTGACTTGAATCTCAACTATATAATATTTTGATCGTCGCCAGCGGTGCTTAATATGACTTAAGGTTGAGCTTGAGAATAATCGCATGTCAACGAGGTAAGCCCATAATATATAGCATGCAAGCATATACATAATTAGAATGTATGATATTTATGTATTTTAATACGATGGATGTTTAGCCTGGCTAAAGTGCCATAATATCACATAAATACTTAGAAAAGCTAAGCCCTAAGGGTAAAGATAGCAGAAAAGTTAGCCTCCAAGATAGAAGTTTAGTTTCGGAACACTCCAAGAAATTTCTTAAATATATGACATCAAAATAAAAGTGAGATTCTATAAAGTATATTTCTCATGACGCAGCATAGATTTTGAGGATTGACATATGACTTTCTAAGAGAGACTCACTTTCTCAAGTTCAGCTAAATGTGACTCAAAATAGAATAGAACATTTTAAAAAATAGTATCAAGGTGATTTGCAGGTGAAGTGTGCACCCTAATGCAATAACTTGGATGGTATATGATGTTTAGACATAAGATTAGCAGTTTGTATACGGTCAAAAATCAAGCACGACCGATTTTGGAAATTTTTGTTGACATCGAGAATGGACCCGAGGTGCAACTCCGAGACAAATTCCTCGTAGGATGATACCAAAGGATTAACGCACCTCAAGGCGAGGAAAAAATCGGAGCCAATCACGGAAATGCGCGGGATCCACGAGAATGCGTGATTGAAGCTGACAAACGCCTGCAAAATAGTACCAATCCGTACCGGACCACTGAATAGTTGTACCAGCTATTTTCTTTTGTAATAAATGCTTATGTAATATGTTGGGGCTTCCCATCCTATGTAAAGGGGACCCTTATTATTTTTTGCACACACAATATTCAATACAAGGAACAAGAACATTCTCTATTGTCTCTTTACTGATTTATTACTTACATTTATTGCATTTCATTAACCGTTCTTCATTTATTATCCACCCTTGATCATAAATATCCTACTTTGAGGCCCAAAAATTTTTTATAGCTTCATCGATCGATCATCACTGACCCCGAGCCTCGACCTCAAGGAACTGTCTCGGCCAGTTCGGAACCCCTGACTGGAGGCAGTCTGGTTTGCCTATATTCGATTTCATATCATCTCTAACACATTTATTCCACTCATACTTAGCACCTACTGCTTGACAACTAGAATTAAAATAAATTACATATTTTTAGAATCACATAATCAAATACAATTGTAATTACCGTTTTCAAGGTAAACAGTTTGGCGCCCACCGTGTGCCTAAAAATAATAGTGATTGTTTTAGTGTTGTTTCACTGAAAAACACAAGTTATTCTTCACGCTTTTTCTTTTCCAAAGAATCTTTGATTTCAGGTCAAAATGTTTGACTCAGTGACCACACACGAAAACAATGGCTCTGAGGACTATAGGGAGACTGGTGTAATCGTTTTAGGTGCCGATGTACCATTGTAGAACCCTGATAGCATACCAGAGTTAACCCCCATGGGCGTGGAATCGTGCAACGCCCAACATGATGATATCAGCTCCCACACTGACAGGAGCGCACACCGAGAAGGCCAGCACGAAGCGCGGGGAACCCTCGCTCAAAGAGAAAGAGGAGTTAGCCTCCGCATAATCTTCTAAATGCTCCAGGTACAACAAGCAGCAGGTACTCAGCTTCAAAACCATCAAAAGATTTCGAGAACAATGGCACCTGGAACAACCCTTCGAATCCAGCGGATACCAGAGAGGTCAGACAATAGCGGGTCAACAGCCAATCCAATCCCGCTGTTATGGAAATGCTCGAGGGCCTCGTGAAGAGGATAGAGTCCAGGTTTTTGGAGAGAGAACCGAGACCACGTAAGGAAAGACATCGACCTTACATCGAGTTGAAGAAACACCATAAGAAGCGACGCGCCCTGAATCGATCGAAGGACGGATCAAGGTCGGACTCCCCAAGGACTAGTGAGCAGAGTTAGGATTAGCAGGTGCACAAAGCCAGTGGAAGTGCCCTTATCTCCAAAGAACAACTTCAGCATTGGCGTTTCGGATATTGTAGCGGCCATGGGTTAAACCAAAGAAACCAGGTGGCCAAAGCCCATACTATCAGACTCTTCGCAGAGGAACCCCAACTTGGTGTGCAAATTTCACAAAACGCACGGTCATAGGACCGAAGATTGCAGGCAGCTCCGAGAGGAAGTAACCCGACTAATTGGCGAAGGATACCTCTGAGGGCGGCCGAACCATGAAACACCTTTAGTGAAGAAAAAAAGCTTGAAGGAGCGAATAGGACAAACGAAACAGAAGAGCCACATCACGTCATCCACCTGATCATGGGAGGGATCCACATTCCACAGAAGCCCGTTGTCGAATGAAAAATAATATCCGTCACCAGGAAAAAATGAACTCGAGGGTACATACCCGAGGACGCTCTCGCATTCAACAACAAGGACATCGAGACCCCGCGGCAGCCACATAGCGACGCGTTGGTAATCTCTTTTCTTGTGAATATATTTCAAAATTAAATATATGTTTGTGGACTTAGGTAGCTCAACCAACATAACCAGGTCGAGAGTGATAGAGCATATCGGTTTGATCGACCAGATTGCGCCCGCCTGTCAGTCCTTAGTGGATCCAACACGTCGGGCGAAACAACAATATGGGAGATCACCCTCCCGACCGACTTGACCGGCATGACTCATAATACCAAGTTTCGTGTCATTTCCGGAGACATGAGATACAGTGCCTTGCTCGGGAGGCTGTGGCATGAGGGAAGTATCATCAACCCTTCGCCAAATGATGAAGTTTCCAACCAAAGAAGGAATAAAGATGGTACACAGGGAGAAGCACGCCGCGAAAGAGATGTTCGCGGTACATGATGTGGTACCGACATCGACACCTCCTACATCAAAAGCCAAAGGATAAGCGAATGGCCAAGTAGCGGTAACAAGCTACGTCCCTAGCTGCACCCAAATTTTTGGATAAAGGACCGTACCGCATCCTTAGATCAAGGTACACAATTCCCTATTTACTACGTGAGTCGGACCTTGGGCGATGCCGAAACCAGCGACGTGCCTCCTTCGATGCCTATTACATAGGCCCGAGTTATCGGGCCGGCTAGCCAAATGGGCCTTTGAATTCGGGGGTTATGATATTGAGTATTAGCCCCGAACGGCTATTAAATCCCAAATTTTGGCGGATTTCATGGATGACTTTACACCCGCCCTAGTACCCAAAGTAGAAAAAGAACCTTTGTTAAAAGCAGGCACGTCTTCGAGGGTATGGACCCTTTTCACCGACGATGCCTCGAACGTGAAAGGATCCAGGCTCGGCATAGTTCTAAAGCCACCTACGGGCGGCATAATTGGACAATCTATAAGAATTGCAAAATTGACTAATAATGAAGTCGAGTATGAGGCTATGATTGCAAGTCTAGAGTTTAAGAAGTATAAAAAGACATGACCTCAGGATTTCAAAGTTGATGTGAATTACCACCATGAGGTGAACCACGAGAGAATGGAAACACCAAAACTCTTTGTAGATCCGATGCCTGGTCATGAGTACCAAAGAACAAGAGGAGATACAAGAGTGGGGAAATATACATTACAAGGCATTCTCTTAAAGGAAAAGAAAAATCACAAAACAAGGAAAGTCATCCTTGCATTAGGGAGAGATAGAATTCTAGTACAATGGATAAAGCGTGCAATATACTTCCAATAAGATACAAGTGTGATGGGTTGGCTTAAGGCCCTAGAGTTGTTAAAGTGATACTGATACATTTTGAAGTTTACACAGTTATGAAATATTCATATATATGTTATGAGGTGACTTGAAGCTCAACTATATAATATTTTGATCATCGCCAGCAGTGTTTAATATGACTTAAGGTTAAGCTTGAGAATAATCGCATGTCAAAGAGCTAAGCCCAGAATTTATAGCAAGCAGGCATATACATAATGAGAATGTATGATATTTATGTATTTTAATAAGATAGATGTTCATCCTGTCTAAGGTACCATAGTATCACATAATGTTTTTGAAAAGCTAAGCCCTAAGGTGAAAGATATCAGAAATGTTAGCCTCCAAAGAAAGTTTAGTTTCGGAACACCCCAAGAATTTTTGTAAATGTATGATATCAAAATAAAAGTTAGATTATATAAAATATATATTTCTCATGACACACACAAAAAGTTGTATCAATTCAGCATAGATTTTGAGGGTTGGCATATGACTTTCTCAGAGAGACTCACTTTCTCAAGTTCAGCTTAATGTGACTCCAAATAGAATAGAACATCTTAAGAAATAGTATCAAGGTGATTTGTAGGTGAAGTGTGCACCCTAATTCAATAAATTGGATGGTATATGATGTTTAGACATAAGATTAGCCGTTTTGAAGTGTCGTGAAGTTTGTAAAAAAATAAAGGCCAAGAGGGACCAAGACGAGTGAGCCAATTGATCAAATAAGTTGTTAGGTGTTACATATTGAATAAGCTAGACCATGGAATAAGAAGATATATCCTCAAGAGGAAGATAACTAGAAGAAAAATAATCCACTAGATGAGATCACAACTAAATAAAGTATTAAGAGATGTTCGTAATGAACGGGAATGGGTTCATCTACAAAGTATGGAATCAAGGAAGTCATAACTATTATGGTGGGATTGAAATCGTGGAGAAAGAAAATTTAAAGAGAGGTTGATGATACTAGGATAAATATAGACCAGTAGTTAGTACTCAAAGAAAAAACCCAATATACGAGGTAAGTATCTAAGTAAATGGATATGGATTCATGAAAGAAATATCTCCTTATGAGAATAGTGTTTGATTACTAGGTTACTGAAGTGAAACATCTGCAATTAAGGAAGAATCCTATGAAGCACAAAGAAGTGTAAAGAACAAGTCCAATCTTTTCAAAAGTGAATGGTGATAGGTTAAAACGTTGTGAGATAGGCCCAACAAGAAAAGACTTCATCCATTTGAGAAACAAATAGATAGTAAGTACATATAATTGCAATGTTTGTGGTGTCAGAACCATAGACTCATACTAGAAAGTGAATTAACATCCTCTTTAAGAATAAAGGCCAAAACCATTTATCTTTGGCTAGCAAACGATCATCGAAGTATATGACAGGTCCAAGTATGTACACAAACTTTAAAGGTGATTGTATCATGCGGATTAAATACAAAAAGTAATTAAAAGGCACCATAGAAGTTTTAGTAGATTAGAGAGTATAAAGGGATTAAGAGAGCCAGATGAGAAATACCATGGAAAAGGGATATCATGAGCGGATTAAATACAAAAAGTAATCCTCATACTTGGAGGTCAGGTTTATGCCCCCCTCCCTTGTTTTACTTTATTATTCTACATATGAAAATATACCCTACGCACAATGCCTAGTGGATTAACTAAAAAATGAGCGCACATATAGATCAAGATGAAGGGGTGGAGTTCTCAAAGTGTTAATAGCCTGAGAGGCTACAATAGCACTAGAGTATTATTTGTTAATGAGTTATGTGAGGATGTATACAAATAATCAAAAAAATTGGTGCAAAAGCTAAAGCAGAGTATACTAGTGCACCTAAGCTATGCGATTACACAACTCTCACATGTGCCTATCGTACAGAGTATTAAGTGATAAACTTTAGAATGGTGCCAATAAATGAGGCATGACAGAAGTCAAGTTGCAGTAATCCAATGGATGGTAGAAGAGCACCACTATGTTTTGGGCAATTTCAAGAAATTAGAAAAGATGAGATGATAACGAACATACATAGATGTTCTAGAGTTTATGTTGCACTGCTTGTCACAAGTCATATGAAGGTGGATAATAGTGCATCCGTAGAACAAGTACTCATGAAGTTAGATATTGTCACAAGATTAGAAAGGCCGAGTCTTCGAATTGATACAGGGAACCTGATAAGATAAGTGGTATTATAAGACCCAAAATGGATAAAATAAATGTTATATATAGACTATTAAGGGCAGCAACAGTCGTATGTGGAAGAATGGCGTCCTGAGATTGAGGTTGCGAAAAATATGGTATATAATAAATGTGTGATCTATAAGGAAAGTACATATACTCTGAGAAGAAAAGGGAGGTGATGTCTCAATCCCCCTAAAACTTTTTTCAAAAGAAAAAGCAAGAAAGAAGTGCCTAAACATGAGTCATGCTTCCGATGTAACTTTATGATTTTTATGAGCAGGCCTAAAATAGTGGGTGCATTTCCCAACCGATATGTGTTGTTTCATGATGAAATAGTTATAAGAGAAGTGGAATAGTGATTACAGTTAAGTCGCAAACCAAAATAGTAAGAGTGGCTAATTAGAACATAGTGCCTGAATCACAAGTGAAAGAGGTTATTATGAAACCATAATTGTATGGTAGCTTCATACGATATATAATGTAACTTATATTGGTTTTAATATTATATAATTTCTCTTAAAGGTCACAAAAGATCTATATATATAAAGTCATGCTCTATGTTATCCTCAAGAAATTATAGACTAAAGAAAGGCTTAGAAAAGGCTACATGGGAATCCGAAGACGACTTGAAGAAAAAGTACCATCATTTATTTGAGGAAGAGGCATGTAACTATTTCGAGTTTCGAAAATCTTTCCTACTTATGTATGTACTTGTTTTAATAGCTATGTGTGATCATGAGTGGCCTAGATTTTGGGTTGTAGTTGGGTAGCCGTATGGGCTATAAATGGTTGAGATTTGACAAGTTGAAAAAGTTGTGGTTGCTCTAGTTCCAAAGGTGGCACTATAAAAAATATAAGAATTTAACGTGTTGGCCAAATTTTGCACTTTAGGTAGACTATGAAAAAGTGATAGAGAGCTAATGGTAGGATTTTTAACCTTAAGTGACTTATTCGACATTCGAGGATGATTGTCATATAAAGGGGGAAGATTATAAAGCACCGAATATTTTTTGCTAAGTATTATGTTCTCGCTCAAGTTCTAAGTTGGACACAAAGATGTGTGAAAAGTTATAAAGGCATAAAATACATAATTCTTATGTTTAGAAGGTTTAATGGATGGTTATAAGAGGAGAGGAGTAAATTGGAATCCATTGGAGTTGTTTAAGGGATGAAAATGACCTTAGCCGCACATGACCTATGTTTCAATGATCATATCTATAAATATATAAAGAATTGAGATTTGAATTATATATCAAAAGAAAGCTCTTGAAATCTAGTTTCTAACACTTCAAACCGTTTGTCGTTTCGATATTCCTATAAAACATTATAGGCATTTTACTGAAGACTATCATGTCAGAAAAATGGGCTGCATTTTAGGGCTCCCAGGGAGGCGCCAGGCGTGAATCGAAATGCCAAAGTCAGAAGTAATTTTTTTTTGAGTTTTGGTTGGCACTGGGCGTGGATCGAGACGCTGAAGGCGTGAAATTGAAATAAAAGGGACGGAGAGAGAGAAAATAGCCTCATTCTTTAAAGATTAAACCCCCGCTCTCATCCATAAGTTATCCAAGGGTTCTCAAACAACATAAGGTGAGTTTTCAATGCGATTATCATTAGAATACTACTTCCAAACATCAATTCTAATAATTTTCCATCTCAAAATTGCTAGATTCTCAACAAGAACTCAAGAACAAGGTCTCTCCGCGAACCTAGGGCTTCTTGATTAAAGGTAAGCTTCGTAACCGCTTTCAACAACAATTGTTAGAGAGGTTAATGGTTGATATTTTTCCTAGAAACTACTACAAGAACTTAGATTAATGATGAACCCTAGTAGGACAGAAGAATCAAACCTAGGGTTTCTATATATTGGAAATCTTGGAACTTCTAGTATTGATCTTTAAATTAACTATGTATAGATTTGTTTGGTGAGTTGAACTCGTTGGATTAAAGCAAACGAAGGTATTCAAACGCAAGGAATCAATTTGAGTAAAGAAAATGCTTTTACTAAAGTTTTCCTCTCACAAAGATCATGCCATAAGATATTATTGGACGGTATAGGGTGTTAATGTGGGCTCTGAATGGAACGAGTGGACTCACATTATCCATTAGAATTGTAAAATAGATCTTTGATGATTATCATGGTTAATAGCTCAAGAATAGTCTGTTGTTCCATAAATCATGTCTCATGCATTCATGACATATATATATATATGTTTCTTTAATGTATAGATTATATTGAATTTTTTTTTTACATGATTTTATGGAACTGTTTTGATGAGAACTATGAAGATATATCATTTTTTTTAATTTTTTGATTCAAGAATTCAATTGGAAGAACATTTTGGGAGTTCCCTTAGATCTCTTAGAAGGGTTCATAGCCTATAGTGGTTTATGTTACCCCGAGTAGGAGATTAATGTACCGTTGGTTCGGGTACTATGATAGAAGTGCTTTGGTAAGGCACAAGAACGCGAGCATGCTAGAACCTTGAACTGTGAGGCACCACAGGAATGGGGTCTAGGCGATCGGGCTGGGATCATCCACCATATCGATCATATTGTGACATTTTCAGTATCAGAATCAGAAAGAATGTCAGAATCAGTGGAACTCTCCATGCAAGAAAAGAAAAAGAAAAAGCTTTAGAAAATTTAGAAGGATTGTTCCTAGAAAGTGTATATATTTATCAACTTTTTTAGAAAATAAGATAAAAGAAAAGAGAGTTACTTACCTCGAACAAGCCAATACCAATGCCGAGCAAGCTAAGCGATGCTCCAGCGATACCATCACGCGCGTGGCGACCTTCGAATGGCTCAAAACTATCCATAAGAAACTCAAATACATCAAATAAAGCCTATGGAAACAATTCCAAATGATAAATGTCGAATCCTTAATCAAAACCCAAAACAGGCCAAAAAATCACACCCAAGCCCGTGCCTTGGAACCCAACAAAACTCACAAAATCCGACAACCCATTCAAATACGAGTCCAACCATACTAGTTTCACTCAAATCCAACTCCAATTCGACGTTCAAAACTCAAAATTCATATTATGAAACCTTAAGCCAAAACCCAAATTCCCTCTTTAAATTCATCAACCAATTGCTAAAAATGAAAATAGATTCATGAAATATAACCAAAACCGAGTAGAGAACACTTACCCTAATTCATATGGTAAAATTTGCTCCAAATATTGCCTCAATCTGAGTCCCACATCTCAAAATATGAAGAAAAGACTAAGACCCTCAATTTATAGCTTCTGCCAGCATTTCGCACATGCGACAGAGTAGCCGCTTTTGCGTCGTCGCTTTACGGCATAACCTCTGTTTCTGCAGAATCAGTTGAGGACTTGCACCTGCAGACAACATACCCGCTTCTGCGACATCGCAGGTGCGAGCCACCATCCGCACCTGCGAAATACCTCGCTCCTGCACTCCAACACCTCGCGCTTGTGCATCCGCATATGCGCCCAAATCTCCGCTTCTGCGGTCTTCCTCACCCAGCACTCACCTCGCCTCTACGAAGCCTTTGTTGCTTTTGCTGCCATCGTACCTGGGCAAAACTAGCCGCAGGTGCGATCATACCAGAACCATTAGCCTTCAGTAATGCACTATGCAACGAAAATGATCTGATCCTTATTCGAAACTCATCCGAGCCACTCGGGAATCCGTACGAATATACCAACAAGTCTAATAACATAACATGGACCTACTCGAGCCCTCAAATCAGACATAAAAATATCAAAATGACGATTCGCACCTCAAATCAAAATTTATGAACTTTGAACTTTCAATTTCAAAAACTCGCACCGAAACATATCAAATCATCCCGGAATGAACCCGAATTTTGCACACAAGTCCCAAATTACATAACGAAGCTATTCCAGTTCGCGGAACCATAATCCTAATTCGATATCCTCAAAGTCAACTTCCAGTCAAACTTATGAACTTTCCAAACCTTCAAATTTCCCATTTTCGTCAATTTGTGTTGAAACATTCTAGAAACATCCAAATGCAAATCCGAGCATACTCCCGAATCCAAAATCACCATCTGGACCTATCATAACCATCAAAACTCCATTCTGCGGTCAAATTCACAAAAAATCAAACTTGATCAACTCTTTCAACTTAAAGCTTCAACAGTGAAATTCATTCTTCCAAACCGATTCCGAATAACCTGAAAACCAAAACCGGCGATTCACATAAGTCATAATACATCATACGGAGCTACTCATGCCCGTAAGCTACCGAGCGAAGTGCAAATGCTCAAAATGACTGGTCGAGTCGTTACATTCTCCCCACTTAAACATATGTTCGTCCTCGAACGTGCCAAAAGTTGTTCCCAAAACCATCAAACTGATGTATAACCTTACCATGCACATACCCCGGGGTGATCCCACATCACCATATCCCATATAGGTCCGATGACACATCATAACTGAAATTTCTCAATTCAAACTAGCCCACAAGCCTTAGAACCCAATTTCCAACATTTGGAATTTCTTATAAGATCTTAATCTCGTAACCTACACACTGTATAAGTCTGAACAAGTTGTACCAAGCCGCAACCATAACCCAAGATACAATCACATGATATATCACATAACACATATACTTGTTGCGAAATTTCCGATCATAATAGCTGCTCAAAACAACTCAATTCTGGTAATAAACCTCATATCTAAGAAACCCTCATTTTAAAACCATCGTACATTTCCAATAATGAAAGAACACGCAGAAACTCATAACCATTCATCAAACCAACAAGCCATGGAGCTCCTTCTCCTTCAACAAGAACTATAGCCAATTCCTAAGCCGACTTCCGATATCCTTCAAAATATACCACAATCAAATCTGATAGCACCCATCCTAGATTTGACGACTTCATCTTATCGAATACCAACTACTCTACTAATACGCAGCACCAATACTATCCAGAGCCACAAATCGTGCAATCCATGCACCTATAAGCAACAATACAAAAGTACTCAATCAAAAAAATGACTCAAATAAGAGAACCGTCCCACAAGCTCAACGGGTACCACCACAACGCAATGCTAAGAACCCATCACACACCGTAGAACCATCACCAGACTCTAACACAAAGGTTCATACCTCAACATAACTGCGCTGCATTGCGCGATCCCATCCAAAAGCTGGTCTATATCATATAACTCGAGCCACATTGCTCAAAATCAATAACCGTGAGAGATTCGACATCAAGTGCCCAAAGAGCATTACCATAGCCACGGAGAATCAGATGACATAATGCCACAAAATACCCGAAAGAAAATAACCAATACGCCCTCAATCATGCAATACTCAATTACTCATCTCGCTTAAATTCCACTACAAGACCATAATAGAACCAAAACATGTATGCATACAGCCAACGAACTGCAACCCCTCGTAGCATAGAAGAGTCACTCACGCAACATATCATAACACGAATAAGTTCAACACCAAATGAATAGTACATCCCTCAACAATATCAGTATGGAGCCTACCAATACGGCTCCGTGTAGAATACACATCCTAATTGGGCCTATTAATGGACCCCCAAATCAACTATGGGCACCCATTAAATCATAACACATACTATCATCTGGATAGCTTCGGCCATGACTTCACAGTCCACAACCATGAAACAATCTGCTCCTAAGAGCTCCCAGTCTCCAAATCCATAGAACACACGAATCACCATATCTTATCCGAACTCCACCGCCAAAATGTCTACCACATCTCTCATACACGATTATCCTATGAGGAATACTTCTAAAATTCTTTCGTGCCACATAGCAAAATTTGAATATCAGTAGTCGATCAACCAGGGGAGTGTCCCAGTACTAGCTAAGCATACATAGATCAAAACACATTGCCCCTTCTGAAATGTATATTCTTCTCAAGCCCTACCAAATAATAATATCATTTACCTAGTCATATGAAACCATCCATGATGCCTTCGAATTTATGTCCTTCCCTTCCAAACTGACCCGTGACCTTGCACTTGCAAATCTTAATCCCACACAACGCAACGCATCTACCGTTCCATACTATGAAGAGCACAAGAATCTCATAATCAACTCTAAGTAACAAGCAGAATACATACCCGATCAGTCAGAAACCTTCCATTTGATTCCATCCCGGAGAAAATCCCAATACGCAACATATTCCTCACGGCGGTAGGAAATATACTCCTCGAATCGTGGTAGAAACCATTGAAAACTCATCAAAGCCCATTCACACATAACCAAGATATCAAAACCGAATCTCTCTAACTCAACCCAACCACACAGGCCGCCATAACCCAAGAGCATTTCCACGAAACACCAGTAGAGACTAGCCACATCATAAGTACCCAAAGAACCGATTATATTCATTACTGTGCTGATCCAACCTACTACCAAGTTGTCCTAGTTCTACAAGTCCCTTCCAAATTGCCTTCAAATTGATACTTCTTCCTGCTAGAACACCACAATCCTTAACAAAAATTTCACCACACCAGAGACCCTAGTATAAAACCACAACGCTCTAGGGCCCACAAGCTGCTGTCTTCCTTCTCAAGCACCCCAAAGAACTACAACCAAGACACCCATTCTAAAGAGACCTTATGTGAATCTAAAATTGTTTCCTTCACCTTCTTGATGCTAAAATGCATAATCCCCAATGGAATAAAAATGCCACAAGTCTCGACACCGTCCAATGTAACTCTCAGTTTCTATCTATATAAAAAATTTGAAAATTACAAATCGCTACATATAAATCTTGAATCCATTAGAACCATTCTCGAGAGTCATCCACTCTACCCAAATCTCAATTAAATTGACCAAACGGACTGAACGACCTGTGCCCCATTAGCACACCAACACCCAAGGGAGTAACCCACACTCCTAAGCAACCGAGCAATTCCTACTCCATGCACACTACATCCTTCTCGAATAACCACTCAATTATTTTATGATTCCTATATACCCATAGAGTGTAATACAACTTGTATCCTGAAATTCCCTTACTCGAGCCATCCTCAATCTCAGCCCCTAAAGTCATAACTGGTCCACCAGTACACCTCAAACCGAAACCAAAAAAACACATAATCGTGCAATCAACTCGTCGATAGCAGACTCCCCCACTTGGCTCAAATCCATAGATCAAAACACACAATAACTCACAATGCCCATACTTTATTACTGCCATAATACCGTAGTGAGATTCAACTAAATCCTTCCCGAGCTCCTATAACAAAAACCATCTAATACTTCAAATTATCTGCAAATATCACATTCACCGTTGTAATAGTTAAGCCAACTTCCATAAGCTATCCAAACTCAAATTGTAACATATATCATTCACTGGTAAAAGAGAGCTCTCTACAAAACATCATAGGGATCACACAACCTTAGGACACCTCGCAGGAGATAACCCACTTGCTTATCCTCAACTTAGATCTCTTATTCCCTTTCATAGCCACAACTACTAAGAAATCGCTTAATCTCCCTAACTCTGAACTCATAACACGACATGAAAATTTACTTCACTCCACAACTAAACAACATGAGAAGTCCTTCAACACACCCATAACTCGAGGCCATACGCCAAATCAAGGCAGAAATCAAACACCCAATAGTCCTTGTTACATCAAGTAAACTCTTCTCGTCATATTCGAATAATCTGAACACATCTCGCAGTCAAATCACACTCACCACATAGCCATCCAGCCACTCATCGAGCCACGAAGTCCATTCATAGGGACACTACTGGACGTATAAGTCCAAAATCACGTGCTCACTCTATCAAAACCTATGTGCTCAAGCTAAAGTCACAACCCGACCTCAAGTCTTCCAGACTGGCCCATCATCAACACACTGAAATCACATCTCGCACCTCATCCATGGAATCACAAGCCGTCAGTGCACAGTTAATACCAAGCGCTCATGTGCGCATACGAATGCGTGAAAGGAATTCAAAGAGTTATGCTTCAAGATGAATAAATGTTACACGATAAGGAAAGATAAATGGGAAGTATATCCTAAATGTCTTGTAGCCTCTCGAAAATAGGTATGGACGTCATCATATCGATCTGCAACACTCTACTAGACACTTGCTCATGACTTGTAGAACCTATGAACCTATAGCTCTGATACCAACTTGTCACAAACCAAAATCCAACTAGTCGTGATGGCACCTAACCCAACCCGCTAGGTGAGACAATTAACAACTATCCAATTCCAATGAAATTTTAATAAGATAATTAAGTAAAAGAAAATTCCAAATCCTATAAATTTACCAAGGACTGGTAGTATAAATCATGAGCTTCTAAGAATAGAGTTTATAAAGCTGAAATGAAATAAATATATCGTTTGTTTGAAACGTACATAAACAAAGTTTTATAGATCTAAGTCTACCACGAACAAGAGGCAACTACAACCGGGACGCAAGTGCATCTTCAATCCAGCTCCCATCGAACATAGCAACATCATCAGCCAATATCTGCATGCAAGGTGCAGAAGTGGAGTATGAATACAACCGACCCCATGTACTCAGTAAGTAACGGACCTAATCTTAGGTTGAAAGTAGTGACGAGCTAACACAAAGGTGGGTCCAATACCAATATTCCACAATAGTTCATAACAACATAGTACAAGTAATAAAAGAGGTATCTCAAAAATAAAATGCTCAGCTCGTTCACAGTTGCAGAGAATAGGCATGCTTTTCAAGTATCTCAGTGGAAACCCAAATCATTTACCGAAAATGCCAAAATACGAATAAGTTTGAAAATTATGATTTTTCCCAAAATCCTTTCGACAATAAGTAAGATGTTTCTTTTTCAGATAGCATGAGGAAAGTGCGTCTCTAGGCCTGCATGTCATGATATAGGTAAAACCATATATGTCACTAAAATTGGGTAGCAGAAGGAAATGCACCACTAAGAAAGTATCTCAAGTACGGATGTCAAATGCAATGCATCTCAATGATGAGCTCATGTACTCACACTCTCAGAGTACTCGATCTCACCGTCTCACGTTCTCTTTCACTATGCTCAATGCTCAGCACACTCAATCACTCAACACTGTACAATGCCCGCTGCGACGTGCAGTCCAATCCACATATGACTATAAGGTCTGTTGCGGCATGCAACCCGTTCCACATATATAGTTGACTACGCTCACTGGGGTTGTGCAGACTCCGAAAGGGATCCTACAGTCCAAGCGCTATATTGTTGCAGCATGCAGCCCTATCCCATTAAATGTAATCAATATATCATGCTACGACGTGCAGCCTGACCCCAAAGTATCACTCTTACCCAGGCACTCGGCCTCCTGCAGTCATCAATATCTCCAATCTCACTCATGGGCTCACAATGTCATGAAACTAGCCCAACAACAATGATGTGATGTATCAATAAATAATAACTAAGACTGAGATATGGTATGAATGCATGGATATGACTGAGTAAGAAATATTAATAAAATCAGTAAGATGACAATAAGAAACGACCACTATCCCAAAAAAGTATCGGCATAATGCCTAAACATAATATCTATCATGCTTGACAGCTCAACTACTTTACAAATGGTGGAAACATAGATATCAACAAAGTAGGACCATTATATAGTGCCATGGAAGCAGCAGAGTCCCAATTCACATGGTGCACACCCGTCACCTAGCATGTGCGTCACCTCAATACCAATCACATAACACAGATTTCAAGGTTTCATACCCTCAACACTATGTTTAGAAGACTTACTTACCTTGAACCAACCAATACATATGTCGTTCAAGACACGCGATGCTCCAAAGATACCATCACGTATGTAGCGACCTCCGAACGGCTCAAAACTAGCCAAAAACAACTCAAATACATCAAATAAAGCCCAAGGAAACAATTCCAAATGATAAAGGTCGAATCCTTAATCAAAATCCAAAACCAGCTAAAAGGTCACACCCCGACCTGCGCCTTGGAACCCAACAAAACTCACAAAATCCTTCAATTACGAGTCCAACCATACTAGTTTCAGTCAAATCCGACTCCAATTCGATGTTCAAAACTCAAAATTCATATTATGAAACATTAGGCCAAAACCCCCAATTCCCTCTTTAAATTCATGAACCAATTGCTAAAAATGAATATAGATTCATAAAATATAACCAAAATCGAGTAGACAACACTTACCTCAATTCATATGGCACTACCAGAAAATGGGTTTATGGCAAAAGTAATTTTAGCAACGGTTCAACAATCGTTGCCATAGAACATATATGGTAAAGGTTACAACCGTTATAGTAGCATTTATGTGATACCAGCACACTTTAACTATACAACCGTTGCAATTGTAAAAAAACTATTGCCATAGATTTATCTAACGCAACAGTTATATAAATCGTCCTAATAAGATAATCTACTGGAACGCATCTTTAGTAAAAATAGCTATTGGAATGGTTATTTTTTTCCCTCTTTATTTTCCCCCTGAATTTTTGTTAACCCGCCAAATAACCTCTGTTTATTTATTTTTTTAATAACCTAAATATTAAATAAAAAAAACATTTGTGTTATATTTACTGTGTATACCCCAACGCCGATATCCCCAATGCCACATTAATCCTTCTTCTTCACTGGAGCTGAGCAATTCTTTGCAAGAATCTTCTTCTTCCTCTTCAAAATCGCCGATTCCCCCATCTCTCTCTCTAAAAACTCCGATACCCCCATCTCTCACTCCGATGCCCTGAAAAACCCTCAATCCTCTTTTAATTTAGAGTTTCTGAGGTTTAGTTTGATTAAGTGTAGAATGAATCTGAGAAACTAAGATTTTGTGCAAAGGGTTTGTATCCTTTGAAGGGCTTAGGTCAACTTGTTGTGTAAAGGTTACAAACGAAGATCGGAGAAACAATTTGAAGATCCAAATACTAAGGTAATAAGATTTTGTTTTTTTGCTCTCCTTGCACTTTCTGGTTCTTAATCAAGAAATCTGGTCTTATTTTTGGGTTTTCTTATGATTTTTTTCAGTTGAATTAGGGATTTTGTGTTAATTTTCAGCTACTGTTTTCGCACTTTTACTATGGATTCTGCTTTTGTTGCAATTGTTTGTGGCACCATAATCACTTGGTTGATTACTCGTTATCTTTTAATATGGCTAGCTTTTTCTTTTGCTCCGATTGTTTCTGGCAACTAGGCTTTCGCATAACTTTTCCATTTGTTTTTTATGAGTGATGAGTTCCTCATAAGTAGTATAGATTTTACTCTGTCTTCTGCTATTCTTTCACCCATTTTGTATAAATAACTTGCCAACAATGATTCTTTGTTTGGTGGTCTAGATTATACTGAAGAACGATAACCTTAACTGTTCATTTGCATCTCCAGACTTGATAGATGATCTATGTTTTGCTAGTGACCTACATTATGGTATTAGATACAGATAGTTGAAATCTAAAGAAGTATGTAGATGGTTATATAAATCAATATGGAGTATCTGATATGGTGCAATTATGTGTTGTTAGATTTACTTACTTTTTTTTTAATCCATTAGGCAGTGCCTAGGGCTAGTTTTTATATATATAATAAAATAAAACAAAATGGCATGTTATCTCACGAAGAGTGAGACGATAATAAGTGACTACTATCACATGGCTCCTACTACCAATTTTGGACTTGATAAACCCATCATTGATATCACAATTAGCTCTAGTATTTAAAAAGAGTATAAAAACTAGCCTACTACAAATATAGCTCCTTTGTGCATTATTTCTCCTTTCCTTGATGTTGTGCTCTGTATGTGTGTCCTGCATCCTTGTAAATGATTGATGCATTTGTGTCCTTAACTTGTATTCCATATCAGCTACTGCATAGGCGACCAGTGTTCCACATAGAGTACCAGTGCTCCACCTCGATGACCATTGTTCCACATTGATAGTTCTTGAGTGTTGCTGCCTTCTTGTGTTCTTTTAATGTCCTATAGCCTGACCGTGATGAGTCTCAGCACTTACTGTCATGACTTGTCTCCATATGTCCAGATGAATAAAGTTGTTTCGATAACGCTTAGCTGAACAAAAGTGACCTTGTCCACTTCTTGAGCCATTCCATATCATGCTTGTGTCTTCCTTAGCTTGCCTCCCAATGGAATGAGTACATAGTACTAATACCACCATTAAGGAGTTGGGCCAAAAGAAGATCATGTGTATGGTATTATCAACTGTTGTGCACACTGTTTTCTTCCATAATTTTGTGTGAAAGTTGGGTTTTGTCGTCCATACTTGCATTGTAATCCATGATAGAACCTGTGTATTTCCAGTCATCCCTTGTTCTTTGTATGTCCTACTATCTGTATATGCAAATCTTCTTGTGCTACTGTTTTTCATATCCTCTCTAGCTTCCTTTGAAAAGTACCTTCTCGACTGTTAGTATGTGGACAGTATATGCTTGCCTTCCTTAGCTTGCCCTCCAGTGGACTGAGTAACTAGTACTAATACCACCATTAGGAGGTTGGGCCAAGGAAGGGGCATAATCACAGTAAGATTTCCTGCCAATAAGACCATTATGTTAGAGTGAACCATACTCCCCCATATGATCCTTGTACTGCATTCCTTGATCAGTATGTTTCCATACTTTCCAACTGTGCTCCTTAGTGTCCGAAAATTCCTTAGATGCTTTCCTCGTGCCCGGCTCCCTGTATGTCTTGGTAGTATCAATGAAATATACCACCAATCAAACAGTCCTTTGTAATTGCTCCCTCTGTATTCATGTGTGCATTCCTGTGTATTTGAATATGTATATGGTTGTTGTGTGTCTATGTCTTTGTCTGAGTTTTGTTTGGTTATTTGCTGAAACCATGAGGTATAACCCTCCTCTTATGAACTTTGTCCAACTTCATCCAAAGACACTGATATAGCTTGCCCAAAGACCCTGCATAAGCTAAAAAAACTGGGCAGCAGGGCATCCTTCCTTTCTTCTATCTTTTGGCAGATTCTTTAGAAGCCAGGAAAGTTTCTTTATCTCTGGAGTAGTGATCCTCTGTAGCTAATTGAAATGTTTCAGCTAAACCAATATTTTTTTTTTGTATCCTTGCTGATTTTTCAATTATTCCAGTCTAGTGGAGTAGGAGACTGGTTGCTAACAGTGGGAATAAAATCTGTAGAAAAGCTTAGGAGTCTCAATACAATTTTTGAGTGCCTACTTTTCATAATCTGAATGTTTGTAATTCATGGATATCAGGTTTGAAAATTTCCTATGGAAATCAAATTGCAGCAGAATTGCCGCACGAAACTGCTGTTCATAAAACACAAAAAGTACATGTAAACATAAACTGAAAATCAATTGCATCAGACTTATATGGATTCCACCATATTAATAGACCTAAAATAATATTTACAAACTTATTTTCAGCATGCATTTTCTCATAAAACTCGAGCACCTTATTACTTGTTTCTTCACAATGAATTGCTTTTTCCTGGTAGGGACAATTCCAATCAGTTCCTAGATGCATTTTCAAATTGCAAGTCAGATTATAGTTCGAGTTGATATTCATTGCAAAGTTCTAGAATTAGTACTAAAGTAGTTGTGTCTAATCGATTTAGTTTAAAATTTAGACTTTCTTGTCCATTCTAATATGACTTATTCAAACACCTTTGTAATATTCTTTCTATAAGCCATATGCTCTGTGTATGTGTGTTTATTAATTGATATGATTTTAGATATAGTGATCAAGTCCAACTTTTCATTTTTAATGAGATCATCCTATTAAAAAGTCCTTATCTTATTAAATAGGTTTCTGGTAGAGTGTATGAACTTAAATTGTTTGATTAGGTCTTCTATGTGTCAATATTGCCTATGGCAGGGAAATTATATGGATAAGATATTAGATAAGTAATATAACTGATTAATTAAAAAAGAATTATGGTCAAGAACCACCACATACCATGTATTCAAACACAAAGGTGCAAATTGTCTAGCTTTATTGAAAATTTCCCTAACATTTGCCTCACTCTCCCTGAACCACATAGTGAGGAGTTCAGGCCCTTTGATATGGTTGTTTATAATTGAATTTTACATGTTACCATAATGCTTCTTGGTAATGGCCTAGATATGTCCATTTCCACTAACACCCTGTCAGTGTTATCAAAGGCGAAAAGCGCAAAAAAGCTCTAAGGTCCATTGGAGTTTTAAGCGCAATGCGCAAATAAAGCGTGGGCTTTAATGAAAAAAAGGCGCAACTGGTATTTGATCATTCATAGGAACGTGTGAAACATAATTATCTTTGCAGTTAAATTAGACCTATGATTTATTTCTTAATACAATATTAGACCTATCAATAATATTTTGTATGATCTTTAGTTGAACCAATATATTATGCTGTTCACGTTCCAAACATTCAGCCTTCGATTTGAAATTAAATATCATATCTTCAATTTCGAGTAGATTCTTTGTTTTTTAACCTCCAAGTATGGCCTTCTTGATCCCTTGACCTTGCTTACCTTGAATGCTAATTTCGGTGATTTGAATATATTATATAGGATATCCATAAATTATGGTGATAAAAGTTAGATGAATCTCCTTAGATGGACGGATGAGTATATAGGTGGAGTGAATGATTTTCTTGATAAGGCAATTGAACGAGCCGCCCAAGGAAATGAAATATTATGCCCTTGCAAAAAGTGCATTAATCGCTATTCGCATTATTGAAATGTGGTGGAGGATCATTTGGTTGTTCATGGGTTTGTTGATGGTTATACCAAATGGGGTTTCCACGGGGAGGAATTTTCCTCGAGAAATACACCTTCTCCGAGAAATGATGATGAAGGTTCTAACATGCGTGACGATATTGATGGAATGCTTCATGATACATTTAGAAATATAGAGGGCCAGTCAGGGGATGAAGAAGGAGATGGGGAAGGACAATCTGAATATGCAAGGAAATTTTTCAAATTACTAAAGGAAGGAAAACAAGAGTTATATCCGGGGTTTAAAAATTTCAGTAAACTAAGTTTCACTATTCGGTTGTACTTGCTTAAATCCTTGCATGGGTTGAGTAATGTGGCTTTCTCAGATTTGTTAGAGTTGATAAAGAGGCATTTCCCTTTGCTCAGGTACCATAATATTTTAACAAGGCTAAAAGCATGATAAAAGATTTGGGTCTTCATTATGAAAAAATACATGCATGCCCCAATGATTGCATGTTATTTTGAAAAGAAAATGAGAAGGCCGATAATTGCTCTATTTGTGGGTCTTCAAGATGGAAGAATGCTGTTCCTTTGACTAATGCAAGCTCTAAAATCGCTGCAATGATTTTAAGGTACTTTCCTTTAAAGCCTAGGTTTCAGAGGATATTCATGTGTCCTGAAACGGCTGCTACGATAAGATGGCATTCTAATGAACGACTCAATGATGGGAATATAAGACATCCTAATGATGGGGAAGCTTGGAAAGATTTTGATTATTTGCACCCAGATTTCTCTAGCGATCCTCGTAATGTTAGATTTGGTCTTTCAAGTGATGGTTTCAACCCGTTTCAGACGATGAGCATTTCTCATAGCACATGGCCTGTTATGTTGATGAACTATAATTTATCACCGTGGATTTTCATGAAGCCAGAGTATATAATGTTGTCTATGATCATTCCAGGTCCATCGTCTCCGGGAAATGATATAGACGTGTACCTACGGCCATTAATTGAAGAATTGAAGGAACTATGGGAAACATGGATAGATACATTTGATGTTGTAACCAATCAAACTTTCTGAATGTGTGCTGCCTTATTGTGGACAGTTAGTAACTTTCCAGCATTAGTTATGCTTTCAGGGTGGAGCACTAAGGGGAAATTGGCATGCCCCACTTGCAATTATGACACATGCTCTCAATATCTCAAACATAGTCACAAGATGTGTTACTTGGGTCATCGAAGATTTTTGCCTCTTGATCATCCATTCCAAAGAGATAAGAAGTCAGTTGACGGTAAAAAGGAGCACAGACTTGCACTTGCTCCTTTGTCGGGTGGGGAAGTGTTTGAAGAGCTGATTGAATTCAACAATATCTTTGGAAAGGGAACTAAAAAAGGCCTCAGAGTGCTAAGGGTCCGTGGAAAAAGAGATCCATTTTTTTTAATTGCCATATTGGGTGCATAATAAATTGAGGCATAATTTTGATGTGATGCACATTGAGAAAAAAAATATGTGATAGTTTGTTCGGCACTTTATTGGAAATATATGGAAAGTCAAAGGACCATGAAAATTCTCGCTATGACTTGCAAGAAATGGGGATTGAAAGGAGCTACAACCAAAAATAAATAATGATGGAGCTATAAGTTTGACTAAATCTTATTTCTACATAAAACCAAAAGAGAAAAGTTTGTTTTGTACTGTCATGAAAAATGCTAAATTACCAAAAGGGTGTGCTTCGAATATTTCAGAACACGTGCATGTGCAGGAGATAAAAATATCAGGGTACAAGAGTCATGACGCTCATTTTATGATGCATTACTTACGCCAGGCTGCTGTTAGAAAAGTGTTGCCCAAGAATGTTTCATTGGCCTTGATTAGGTTGGGAAATTTCTTTAGAGTTATATGTAGTAAGGTCATAAGGAAAAGAGATCTTGAAAAAATACAGTCTGAAATTGTTGAAATAACATATGAGCTTGAAACAATTTTCCATCCAACATTTTTTAATATAATGCCACATTTGCATGTTCATTTGGTGAATTAACTAAGCTTGGGGGGCCGTCTCATCTTCGTTGGATGTATCCCATTGAGAGAAAACTGTGTAAGTACAAGGCGTTTGTACGCAATCGATCTTGTCCAGAACCGTCAATAGCAGAGGATTTTTTGGCTAATGAGTGCTTGACTTTTTGCCAACTTTTTTACTTGCACTACAGTCTACAGGAAATCGAATAAGAGTATGACTCTTCGGGAAAGAAGCATTGGCTATTTGAAAATTCTAATGGGTTGGAGTTTGATGATTCTGCCTTTGGTGCTTTCTTCTATAGTGAATGCTTATCTAGTTAGTTCATTAACATTCAAAGCTTATCTATTTATTTTGCTCAGTTGGTACGCGTCCATTGAAGCCCTGCAAAATTTCCTATTAAGCTTAGTAATTTTTGTTTGGTGTATTCATGTAATTTGCTTGACATATTCAAACTGCTAGTTGAATTCGACCTCTTTCGTTAGCTACTTTCTGAGCATTCTGGTTCTTGCTCTTAGGATTGACCCAAGACCCTGGTAGTTCATAGTTATCATTAGCTCTCTTCTAAATATGCGTTTAAAAGAGATGTAAAAAGCCATTAGTTGAATTTTGCTCTTCTTACTTACAACATACATCATATATACTATCAAGCTTCTAAATGCCCTGGCCTCACTTCAGTTTATTTGTAAATTAAGAACCAATATAAAGGAAAGGCATTCGTCTGTCATTCCAATTCATTGGTAATTGGGATTCGCACTTGAAGCTGGGCATAATCTAGACCAAGAGTAATCTGGCAAGAGCCAAGACTTGGAGGCATTATGGATTTCAAATCCGTTTCTCAAAATATAAGAAATAAAGAAAGAAAGAAAGAAAGAAAGAAAGAAAGAAAGAAGGAAAGAAAGAAAGAAAGTCATAAAATCTCTTAATATCCATACAACAAGGACAAGCTACTCCAACCTTCACCTATATTCCAGTTTGTAATCTGTTTGTAATCTGTTGAAGGATTCTTTTATTAGCTCGATTGTCATGCTATTGTATTTATGTTTATCTTTGGTCTAAGTATAATCCATTTTGCAAATTTTACTTTATTCTCTTTTGTAGGTTGAGTAGATGAAGAGATAGAAGACGGAGGCGGTGATGAAGATCTAGACCTTACTTGAATTTTGAATTGTTGATTGTTGTAGATCCATGTGACGGTTTCTAGAAATGTTTGTTATCAAAACATTTTAAAACTTTTGATCTTGAAAGTATCAAATGTATGTTATTGGTTTCATCACTATCTATGGATTTATTATTATGCTTGTCGGACAATTTGGATTATGAATAGTTTTATTTTGTTATTTATATCAATTTTAGTATTTTATAGTTTATTGTATATATATATGTAAATCTTTATTTACAACAGGGAGGCACTATTTTCAATTCAATTAAATTGTTACAACTAAAAAACCGTTGCCATAGGACCTGCAAACCGTTCCAAAATGATATAAAAACCATTACAATAGGTAGTTCAATCGTTGCCATAGGACTTTCAAATCGTTCCAAAAATATAAAAACCGTTGCAATATGTAATAGAATCGTTTCCATAGGACCTGCAAACTGTTCCAAAATAATCTAAAAATTGTAGCAATAGGTATTTCAACTGTTGCAACATCTTAAGAAATCGTTGTCATTTATGTAATACACGTAACGATTCAATACATATAGTAACAGTTATTGACCGTTGCAGTTAACTTATGGTAACGGTTATTAACCGTTGCGGTTGATAAGAATAATTGTTCTAACAGGCAGAAGGAAAACCGTTGCGATAGAAGGTCTACAACAACAATTATAGGAACCGTTCCAGAAGCTCTATAGGCACGACAGCTTGTGGAACGGGCGCTGAACCGTTGCAATACACCTATGGTAACAGTTAACTTACCTATTGGAACGGTTTTCCATGCGTAGCCATAGGTAAATTTTCCAGTAGTGTTTTAACCAAAATCACCTCAATCCGAGTCCCATATCTGAAAATATGAAGAAAATACCAAGACCCTCGTTTTATAGCTTCTGCCAGTATTCCGAAGCTACGGCACATTAGCTGCTTCTACGACATAACCTCCGCTTCGACGATATCAGTTTAGGACTCGACCCTTGCACCTGCGGACAACATACCCGCTTCTGCGACAACGCAGGTGCGAGCCACCATCTGCACCGTCGAAATACCTCGCTCCTACGCTCCATCACCTCGCGCTTGCGCATCCGCATATGCGCCCAAATCTACGCTTCTACGATCTTCCTTACCCAGCACTAACCTCGCCTCTGCGATGCCTTTGTCGCTTTTGGGCCCATCGCACCTGCACAAATCCAGCCGCAAGTGCGATCACACCAGAACCACTAGCCTTCAGCAATGCACAATGCAACGAAAATGATCCGAACCTCATCCAAAACTCATCTGAGCCACTCGGGACTCCGCCCGAATATACCAACAAGTCCAATAAAATAACACGGACCTACTAGAGGCCTCAAATCACACATAACAACATTAAAATGATGATTCGCACCTCAAATCAAAATCTATTAACTTTGAACTTTTAATTTCCAAAACTCGTGTCGAAACATATAATATCATCCCGGAATGAATCCAAATTTTAGATACAACTCCCAAATGAAATAACGAATTCATTCCAATTCTCGGAATGACAATATGAATCCGATATCCTCAAACTCAACTTCCAGTCAAACTTATGAACTTTCCAAACCTTAAAATTTTCAATTTTCACCAATTTGTGCTGAAACCTTATAGAAACATCAAAATGCAAATCTGAGCATATGCCCGAGTCTAAAATCACCATACGGACCTATGGGAACCACCAAAGCTCCATTCCAGGGAAAAATTTACAAAAAGTCAAACTTGGTCAACACTTTCAACTTAAAGCTTCAACAATGAAATTCATTCTTCCAAACCAATTCCGAATAACCTGAAGACAATTCACATAAGTCATAATACATCATATGGATTTACTCATGCCCATAAGCTACCGAACGAAGTGCAAATGCTCAAAATGACCGGTCGGGTCGTTACAGTAACAACATTTTCGTATATATCAACACCCTCGGGAAAGTTGGAGGGTGAGATAACCCCCAACTTGCAAATATGCATTTGATGGACAGATCCACCCAAAGGCTTGGTGAACATGCAACAAGCTGAGTTGCACTGGAAATGTGTAGCAGCTGAAGCAGCCCCTCATTCAACTTGGTGCGAACGAAATGGCAGTCCAATTCAATATGTTTGGTACGCTCATGGAAGACATGGTTCTTAGCAATGTGAATGGCTGCCTGGTTGTCACAAAAAAAAATGAGCAGGAGAAGAATTTGTAATGCCAAAATTAGAGTGAAGCATGCAAACCCAAGTAACCTCTGTTGTGGAGTTACTCATGGATCTATATTGTAACGACCAGGCCGATCGTTTCAAGAGTTATAGCCTTATTCCCCCATTTTCTACTCCTTTTGTATTCTACTACTATTATATGACTTACCAGGTTGGTTGGTTTGGGTCCGGAGTGATTTCCGAATGAATTGAGACACTTAGTCTCTTAATTGAAAGCTTAAGTTGGAAAATTTGATCGGATGTTGACTTATGTGTAAACGACCTCAGATTTTATTTTGTATGGTTTCGTTAGCTCTGTAGGGGGATTTTGGACTTAGGAGCGCGTGCGGATTGTTATTTGGAGGTTCGTAGAAGAATTAGGCTTGAATTGGTGAAAGTTAGAATTTTGGAAAGTTTGACCGGGAGTAGACTTTTTGATATCGGGATTGGATTGAATTTTTGAGAGTTAGAGTAGGTTCGTGGTGTAATTTATGACTTGTGTGCAAAATTTGAGGTCAGTCGGACGTGATTTGAGAGCAATCGATATATTTTGTGGAATTTGGTAGTTGGAGTTCATTAGGCTCGAATCCGTGTAAAATTCATGATTTTGATGTTGTTTGGATGATTTGTGGATTCGACTAAGCTCGTATCGTGATTTAGGACTCGTTGATATGTTTGGTTGAGGTTCCAGGGGCCTCGGGTTGATTTCGGGCGGTTAACGGACTTGAAATTGAAGTTGAGGATTGCTGAAGTTTGGTCTGTTGCCGGTGTGATCTCACCTGCGAGGGTGCTAGCCACAGGTGCGATGTTGCAGGAGTGGCTCGGACTATGCAGATGCGGAGCTGAGGCTAGCTTTGGGTAAGGGTAGATGCGAAGGAAAATGTGCATCTGCGATCCTGCAAATGCGAGAAGAGCTCCGCAGATGCGGAGTAGTGAGGGAAGGTTATTTCCGCCGAAGCGGGTGAGGGGCCGCAAAAGCGCCTACGCAGGTGAGAGACCTGGAGCGCAGGTGCGAGACCAGTGATTTAAGTGAATTTTGTAGAAGCAAAGGAATCACCGCAAAGCGTTTCCACAAGTGCGGATAAGTGGCCGTAGGTGCTAACAGCCTAAGCAAAATGTTAAAAAACCAGGGTTTGCAATTTTAGTCTCATTCCAACATTTTGAACTCGAACTTAGGCGATTTTGGAGAGAATTTCTGAGGGAAGCTTCTTGTACTCGTTTTTTATCTTAAATCTTGTCTCCCCATTGATTTTCACAACTACATTGTGTGGTTATGAGGTGACATTTGGGGGTTTAAGGCTAGGGATTTGGAGAATGAATTATGGGGATTTGAATGACCATTTGGGGTCAAATTTTGGTAAATTTGGTATGGTTAGACTCGTGAGTGAATGGGCTCTTGGATTTTGTGACTTTTGTAGGATTTTGAGACGTGGGCTCGAGGGCCGGGTTTGAGCTGATTTTGGATTTTTGGCTATAATCTAGTATTTTTCTTGTGGAATTGGTCCCTTTAGCCTATATTAATTGCATTGTACTGCTTGTGGATAGATTCGGGACCTGTGGAGACCGATTTGAGAGGCAAAGGCATTTTGGAATAGAATTTTGCCCGGATTGAGATAAGTAACACTTTCAAACTTGGTTCTGAGGGTTCGAAACCCCGAGTTATGTGTTATGTTATTGGTATTGAGGTGACGCACATGCCAAGTGACGGGCGTGCGGGCGTGCACCGTGAGAATTGTGACCTGGTTGATTCCATGGCACTGTGTAGTATTTCTCTTTAGTTGATATCCGTGTTTTTATCATGTGATAAAGTAATTGAGCTTTTGATCATGCTACATCATCTTTAGGCTTTATGATGGTACTATTGGGACCCATAGTGGTCGTTTCTTGCTGTCACCATACTGATTTTAGTGATATTTCGTACTCAGCCATGTTCATGCATTTTATATCATATCTCAGTATGTGTTGTTATTTGTTGATACATCATATCATTGTTTCCGGGCTAGTTTCATGACATTGTGAGCCCGTGAGTGAGACTGGAGAGGTTGATGACTGAGTGAGGCCAAGAGCCTGATTATGAGTGACAGTTATGGGATCGGGCTGCACGCCGCAGCGGTTATATATTATTTATGATAGCGCTTGGGCTGAAGGATCCCCTCCGGAGTTTGTACACACCCCAAGTGAGCGTGGTTGATATTACTGAGGGATGGATCTTTCCTGGACATGGATATTGGAAGCATTTGATACCAAGAGATGGATCTTCTCCACAGTCCGAATTGGCCTTCCTCGGTACTCGGTGACTAATAGTCAGTGATGTATATATTCTGGGATGGATCTTCCCTGGGTCGTATGAGCCATATACAGTACCGAGTGGTTGAGTACTTGAGATCGTGAGCCCATGAGACTGTCAACATGGTGCATCACATACAATATGTGCATTGGCATGTAGAAGTAGAAGAGTTATGTCCTTCACATTGTTCAGATTTGATCTATTTTACTATTTTGAACTATCTATTTAATTTGAAAGTATGCCTACGTTTTTGCACTGTAATTTCTATTATACCTGTACCCGTTTAGTTCGTCACTACCTTTCAGTTCAAAGGTTGGACTTGTTACTTACTCAATTTGTTGTACTCATGTTACACCATGCACCTCGTGTGCAGATCAAGGTGCTTAGAGTCACGGCGGATGATGATCGAGGAGTTAGGATTTGAGCCTACCGAGGTAGCTGCATGGTGTTCGCAGGCTTTGACTCCCCTTCTTTATCTCTATTTGTGCTTCAGTTTTATTCCCTAGATATTGTAGTGGACTGTATTTCGGTGTAGATGCTCATGTACTCTATGACACCCCGATTTTGGGATAGATTGTATCGTATTTCGGATTATTTCTGTTTCAAAAAGGTTTTCTTCAATATTAATTACTTCTGTCTTTATTCAAAGTTTTTACCATGTTCTTATGTTGAGTGGTGGTTTGCCTAGTTCCACGATAGGCGCCATCATGACGATTGATTTTTGGGTCGTGACATATATTCAGCCTCAACAGAAGACAAGGACACCACATATTGTTTATTTTACTTCCAACCCACTAGACTTCCCCCAGCAAAATACAAAACTCACTAATAGACTTCCTACTATCTGGGCAAGAACCCCAATCACCATCACAATAAACAGAGATAGATAGATAGATAGAGAGAGAGAGAGAGAGAGAGAGATGTTAGAGAAGGTATTGTAGAAAACTCCAAAATCAAGGGTACCCTTGAGATACCTAATTAAACGCAAAGCAGCATGCTTGTGAGGAAGGCAAGGTTTCTGCATAAATTGGCTTATGTGTCACACTCCAAAATAAATGTCAAGTTTGGTATGGGTTAAGAAATTGATTTTACCAACCAGACATCAGTAAATCTCAGAATTAGGCAAAGGATCACCATGATCAGCCTTCAATTATCATGTATTTCAAGAGGAGACACCACTGAAGAACAGTCAAATGAGTGAAACTCTATGAGTAAATCATGCACAAACTTTTTGTCACGACCCAACGTGATGGCACCTAACTCTACCCGTTAGGCCAACCAATTAATAATTAACATTTCTAATAAAATAAAGAGGATAAACAATAACATATTTTGATCTCATATAATATTCTAAGGACTGGTAGTACAAGTCATGAGCTATTAAGACTAGATTATTGTAAAAACTGATATGAAATAAATGCAAATTCTGTTTGAAGTGTACATAAAAAGAATTCAACTCTAAAACTACCCAGGGACAAGTGGCAGCCACACCCGGAAGTTACGAATATCTTCAGAGTCAGCTCCTGTCATCCACCGCAGCTCTGCTCCAAGATCTTCACGCAAGGTGCACAAACGTAGTATAAGTACAACCGACCCCATGTACACAATAAGTATCTTGACTAATCTCAGTGAAGTAGTGACGATGCTTTTTAGTTAAAAGATACTCACTGATATAACCTGTGCAGTTGACTAACAATAGAATAATACTAGAACCTAATAGAAAAGAGTACAAGAAACAAATATGCGAAGCAGTAAATGATTACTAGAAGAAATCATAATTAATATTCCTCAATATCACGACCAATCCTTTCCTTATAGATATAACCAACAAACCACGGTAGTAAATTCATAACTTTCATAGTGTGAAAAATATACTCAAGGTATCAAATCAATGGCACGGTAACACCCTTCGTGCATTTATCTCATCCTCACCAAATATACGTATAACAGTACCAAGCAGCTGAATGAAATGCCAATAATAGTAATGACAATGTGAGAAATACACCAGTAGGAATAACAAACAAGGCGGTTCATATGGAAAACAGTAACAGACTAGGTAGAAGGCATAAGCATAATAACATCAATTAGCAAAGAAGAACATAAATTTCACTAACTAACATGGTAGAAGGCCTAGGTGTAGATGTCTTTATGAGCTAACAAATAGAACGCATGAATAACTAACATGGTAGAAGCTTTATACAAAAGAGCAACAAATAAGAAACGACATGTACGTAGGTATGACAACAAGAACAAAATCATGATATTTGCAAGTTAAACATATAGAAGGCATGGACAACACAATAACAATTGAGATAGAGGACAAATACCGAACAACAACGACAACCACATAGAATACACAAGTGCAACATTAACAACTCAAGGTAAATGCATGAATGTATACACAAAGAAAAGATATCACAACATAATGCATGTCCCTCATCCTCGCCGACACGGAAACATCCTTTGTGCTATGAAAACATGATAATGTAAATGAAATGACACTACATCATCCTTTGTACTTTTACTCTCAACCTCACATGATAATGTAAATGATAGCATGATAATATAAATTAAATGGTATGGCATAACCCTCTCATGCTTTTACTCTTATCCTCACATAATAATGCAAATGAAATTTGTACGGCATCACCCTTCGTGCTTTACAATCTTCCTCACATGATAATGTTTATACAATGGCACGACATCACCCTTCGTACTTTACACTCTTCCTCACCAAGCACATGTATATCAATAACAAGTAAGGTGGGAAGCATGAATAACATCAAGGAGAGTGTTTAAGCGAATATTCCAAATGAACATCAATCACAGCTTTCAAGGCAATAACAATTCAATAAACCTCAAGTAATTTATTGTTCAAGTATTTCAACAAGTCTCAAATAAATGACCTTCAACTCAAATATAGAATCCAATATCTCAAGAATAACAGTCGTAGCGGTGTATTAGTGATTAAGCATAGTGATGAATCAATGTCAGGCTCGCCTTGAATTTCGAATCCAAGCTTACCCAAGCAAACTCCAAAGCAATACAAGCTCACACTAACGAAAATCGACTCAATTGGAGTTTGATAGCTCAATAAATTCGCCAAAATATCGCTCTTGGGTGTTCATAACCCAAGAATCCAACCCACACTAGTTGGATCCCATATCTCCTGAAATACTCCTCCAAAACTCGCCAAATTTGAGTGTGTTGTTCTCCTAACATAAGAGAACAAAACTCCAAAAGGAATAAAGAAATAAAAGTCTCTAACTCATTTTGAATTATTATAATTTAGGACATAACCCTAGATCTTGATTTAAAGAATTAAATGTGGTTTCAATTAAAATCATGGATTAAACCTTAAACCAGGGGAATTAATCAAAGGAAAATACTTAGGTTATGGTTTGGACCTAACCCCATAGAAGAAACTTGAAGAACAACCTTGAATTCTCCCAGTCACAAACTTTCAAGATGAGAAAAACTCCAACAACATAATAGCCAAAAATGCCCAATTGTTCTACCTCGTTTCTTGTGCCAAATGATCTTGAAACTTACTTTTTATGCCTCCAATACATTTCTCGTGAAATTACTGTCAAGTTAGACTTTTGAATCACTCCATTTGACCTTATAATGAATGAGATATGTTGGTTTCAATATTTGGAAATAGTGCATATTTTTAAATACGAATTCAGTGACAATTTCGTAATTAATCTAAAAATTCTGGCAACCCAATTCTTTGTAAAATGATCATAAATTCCTCATACGATATCGAAACTTGATGATTTCAGTTGTTATGATTCTAAAATTACGATACAAATATAATGGTCCAATCAAAACGAAATTGGAGCTCATTTGCTTAATGTGGTACCATTTATGCTTGAAGAAACGACGTCGAAACATAAAAAACAAACGCAACTCAACCCAAACATATTTGAAACTTGCCCGAGCTCCTCGGGACCCCGTCCGAACATACCAAAAATTCCCATACATAACGCGGACTTACTCGAGGGATCAAATCATGCATAACAACATCAAAACCACGAATCACACCTCAAATTGAACTTAATGAACTTATGAACTTTCAACTTCCAAAACTCATGCTGAACCATATCAAATCAACTCGGAATGACCCAATATTTGCACAAAAGTCCCAAATGACATTACGAAGCTATTTTGATCCTCGTAAAAACAATCCAAACCCGTTATCAACAAAGTCAACTCTCGGTCAAACTTATAAACATTCCAAACATTGAAATTTTCAACTTTCGCCAAATAGTGTTGAAATCCTCTAGAAACATCCGAATGCAAACACGGATATATGCCCAAGTCTAAAATCCCTATCTGTACCTAACAGAACTATCAAAACTTCGATCCGAGGCCAAATACACAAAAGTCAAACTTGGTCAATGCTTCTAACTTAAAGTTTCTAAAATCAGAATCATTCTTCCAAAATCAATTCTAAATCACCCCACAACCAAAACTGACGTTACACGCAAGTTATATTACATACAATAAAGATACTCAAGACTTCAAATAGCTGAACGGAGGAAATTCTGGAAACGGCCGCCTGGGTCGTTACATTCTCCCCCATTTAAGCATAAGTTCGTCCTCTAATATCCCAAGAGTCGTTTCAATGCCGTCAAATCACTGTGTAACCTTACCATGTACATACCCGGGGGTGATCCCATGTCACCCCAATCCATATAAGTTCGTCAACTCAACATAACCGAAGATTCTTCCTTCAACCTCAACCCATAAGCCTTGGAACCCAATTTCCAATATAAGGGATTCCTAAAAAGACCTGAATCTCACATCTACACACTATATAAGTCTGAATAAGTTGTATCAAGTCAATACCATAACCCAAGATGTAATAAGATGATAAACCACATAACTCGCATACCCACAACAGTAACTTCTCACCACAAATGCTTCCTAAAAACAAATCTGGTATCAGTAGTAAATCATATATCAAATAAAACCTCGTTCAAAACCTTCGTACACTGCCGATGATGAAAGAAACACGCAGAATCTCTTAACCAATCATCTAATCAATAAGACAAAAAGCTCACTCGTCCGACTAGGGCCATTTCCCAAATCCTTAGCGGAAATATGGTATCATTCTTCCAAACATTCCTTATCCCAATACGATAGTGCAAATCTCATATCTAGAAACCTCATCTCAACCAATACAAGCAACCCAACCGACAAGTCTCACAAAAAAAACATATGGAGCCCCAAACAATGCGGTCCCGTACACCAACAAATAATAATTCAGACACGACATATAATAGTAAGAAAGTTAAATAAGAAGGCTACTACGCAAGTTAAGCAGGCAGATTAATTTTAACATTTTCCAATGAACTATCTTCAACAAAGTGAAAGCAAAATACACGAAATAAGCATAAGAAGTTACATCTTATGTCACGACCCAATTCTCCCTCCGACTGGGTCTCGTGATGGCACCTAGTCTAGACGACTAGGGAAGCCTATTTATTCAACAAGAATCGAAGATAGCAAGCGAAGGCAGTAATAAACATGAACTAAAGCCGCAGTAATACTCTATGCCGCTTGGCATTACAGTTTGCTACACCCAAGAGCCGAAATATCATCAATACATCACAAGCTGAATCTACGCCTCAATATGTACAACTGGAAAGAAACAACCGTATAGTCTTCTCTATAAGTGCTAACTACACTAAGATAGGAAGGGGACTCGGAGATCTACGGACGCTGCAGATTATACCTCAAGTCACCTGGCACTGGCTGCTGGCTAACGGTGATACTCCGTACTGAAACCTGGATCTGCACATGGGAAAAACATGCGCAGAAGGGCGTGAGTACTCCACATTCGGTACTCAGTAAGTGCCAATCCTAACCCCAGTCAAGTAGTGACGAGGTCAGGTTGAGGCCCTACTGAGGTTTTTGCAAAATAACAGATATAGTGAACACGTAAGTAAAACAGATAATGATTTACATAAATTCTAAGTAAAGGCTAGCAAGAAACGGTATAATTAAATGCTCAGTTCAACAAAATATACATAAAGCTCAATACGAAAGGAAAGACACCAATGCAATGTAGTATGAGGGAAAGGCTCAGGTCTATGTCCGCAGTCCCTAGGTATGCAATGCACTATGAGGGAAAGGCTCAGGTCTCTGCCCGCAATCCCTATGTATGCAATGTAGTATGAGGAAAAGGCTCAGGTCTCTGCCCGCAATTCTTATGTATGCAATGCAGTATGAGGTAAAGGCTCATGTCTCTGCCATCAATCCCTATGTATGCAATGCAGTATGAGGGAAAGGCTCAGGTCTCTGCCCGCAATCCCTATGTAAATACGTAATATAAGGTAAATCTCAAAATAGCGTAGTTTAAAGGTTTTAAGAAAATAAATTAGAAATTCCGGAGTAACATCCTTAAATCAGTTTCAAATAATAGTAACGATTGGAAACCAGTTAGAAATCAATTTACCAGGGTAAAATCTTACGTTATTATGCAGTTCATCCGATAACAGTGATAATAGAATTGAAAATGAGGCATTGTGCAGAAAGAAATATGAACTTCTGTGAAAACATTCCCGTGCACGCGCTCGTCACCTCACGTACACGGGATATTATAGCAAAAATTTTAAAAATGCCTAAGGAAAATTCCCCAACACAGAGTTAGGCAAGCCACTTACCTCGACTGTGCAAATCAATCAATAATCACGCTCTGCCACGAGTATCCAACTCCGGGTGGCCCAAATCTATTCAATTCGATGGTATAGTGTAAATATAAATTCGAGAAATCAAGATAACTAATTAATTCGGAACTAATATGCGAAATTAGAAAATTTGACCAAAACGCCCCTCGGGCCCATGTCTCGGAATCGGGTAAAATTTATATTTTCTGAACCCTTATTCACTCACAAGTATAACCATATGAAAATCCCTCAAATCGGAGGTCAAATACCCAATCAATACCCCAAAAATCAGTCTAGGAAGTTTCTTCCAATTTTTCCCAATTTCAACTCAAAAATCTCGAATTTAAGGGTGAAATTGAAGACTAGAATCATGGAAATTAACCTAGGATGGTTAGGAGTAACTTACCTAAAATGACCAGATGTAAAAGCCTCCAAGAATCGTCTCTCTCGAGCTCCCACAACTCAAAAATGGTGAAATAACATGAACCCTCAGATTTTAGAATTAAGCACACAGGGATTTCGCACCTGCGGTCCCTTTCATCGCACCTGCAGAATTATCATCGCAGGTGCGGAAAATAACTTAAAGGCCCTGGGACCGCACCTGCGATAGAAAGGTCGCGCCTGCGGTTCCGCACCTGCGGAGCCCAGGTCGCACCTGCGATCCCTGACCAGGCCACTCGAGCTTCGCACCTGCGACATAAGTCCCGCACCTGCGTGCTCGCACCTGCGGAAATTCCATCGCAGGTGCGAAACACCAGATACAGGTCTGGTTCAGCACTCTATAAAATTTCCAAACTTCTCGATAGGCATCCGAAACAACCCCGAGACCTCAACCAAAACCACCAACTGACCCCAATACCGAATCCAAACTTGGTCGGGCCTTAAAAACACGTCCCCTAACATCAAAATATTAAAAAATGCGTAGATTCAAGCCTAGGAACTTAAGAATTTCTAAGAATTCACATTCGATGCCGAACCACGTCTAAACTCGTCTGAATTACCTCAAATTTTGCACACAGGTCATAAATGACATTCCGGACCTGCTGTCGCTATCGTAAATCCATTCCAAGTCCTATATCAAAATTTCACCTATCGGCCAAAATTGCCGAAATTCTAACTTCCGCCAATTCAAGCCTAAATCTACACCCGACCTCGAAAACACAATCCGAACACGCTCCCAATCCCGAAATCACCCGACGGAGCTGATGGAGTCGACGAATTCCCATTCCGGATCCGTCTTCACACAGCTCCCGCTACGGTCCAATTTTTGAGGTCAAAACTCACCTTAAAGGACTATATGTCCAAAAACACTCAAATTTTCATCACCCAACGTTCCGACAAGTTTCATTAACATAACAAGACATGGGAGAAACAGTTATCAGGGGATCGAGGCGCTAACTCTCAAAACGACCGGCCAGGTCGTTACATCTCATCACGTTGCTGTTGCAGCGTGCAACCCGATCCAATCATATCAATCCACATAGGGGTTCCCGTCGAGCCATAATGTTTGGGCTCACTAATCACATGTGTGTCACATTAAGTACAATAGACTGCACAAAAATATAAATGTGGAAGATTATTAGGCACAAACAATTTTGAGAAAGACAAGCACAACTATGGTGCAATAAGCAAGTCAACATCACGAGGGACATCTCGCCAAATACGCCATAATGCCTAAACGAATTTACAATATGCGTGCAAAAATCATGTAACATTCACCACACGTCATAGCATAAGAGAGAAACACATAACATAGACCAAGGTGCGAATCATATCCATTACGCCTGATGATATACATGTGGTAACAGCTGCGCAAGAGCAAGCAACTCCTATTTGATACAAAATAAACATTCTCTTTAGGCACACAAATAACCCCAAACCAAATTCTTATCACTCCCAAACAGGTAACTAACCTTCCAAAAGTCCATAGCAACCTTCCCATAACACATACCATCAATTATCCAATCCTCAACATTTCTTGACAAATTCGCAATCAAGGAATAGTCTTCCTACGAGAACACCCAATCTCTAAACCTCATGAATATGAGAATCATCACATCCGATCTCAACAACACTTCTCTAATGGCTGATACTCACTCATACTCCATTATCTTACAGAAAATACCCACAAGTCAAAACACAATGCACATGCCAACATGCACACTCTCCTACAACGATATCAAATAGTGCTTACATTTTCTAAAATGTCTGAAATTGTCTGTGTCATTAAGAACTCATATCCTTCCCTCCACAACTAAACCGCAACCTTGTACTTGCAACTTTCAACCCCACACGGTGCACTGCCTCTAACATGCTAACTCGTGACACTACAAAAATCTCATAATAAAATCTCAACCATAAGAAAGTTGAACACCTTATCAATCACGAAACTTTCATTTAACTCAATCTAGGTAATCATCATCATACGCCAAGTAGCTTCTATACATGTAGCAAACATCAACTCCGGCCATGGCCATAACCATGGTGAATTCTTCAAAACTCATTAACACATAATCGAGTCATCATAATTGATCGCCTCTAACTCAACCGAGTCACACAAACTACCAACCCAAAAGTAATTTAATCTAATATGCTCGCTCTGAAGGAACCTTCTGCGAATACAAAGCCGTTTCTTGCATCTCTCCAATATTTTCTTGACATTAAAATACCGCAGATTCGGTCGCAACTTACTACCGACCTCAAGCACTACCCATACACAAATTCAAAAGTCCTTACATGTTACATATGATCTAGAACACGTGAGAACCTTCTCGATAACCACTCACCTTACCCTGGTCTTCAATACACAACTAATACGTACCGAGAAACTTGTGTTTCACCAACACATGACTATTCGATGAAACAACCAAGCAATCCCTCGGCCCAGAAACTGATACAACACATGATCCTATAAGTCGATCGTTAAAAACAAACTCCCCCACTTATCCTGAAGCAATAGAACATATCATCAATGATCCAAAGTACTATATATTTATATTGTCCCGATCTCGCACGACTATTTAGCTAAATACTTCAAAAACTCATGCAATTTTGGTCATAGAACACTCTGAAGACTCTTCCAAATGCTTTCACATCCTTGCAATAGTCAAGAAAACTTCCCCAAATGCTCTAAAATGATAATATATGTATTCCGCCGATAGAAGCCTCATACGTAACACACGATCCAAACTCATCACGCAAGAAATAACCCACCGATTGTACTCAAATCGAAACCTTACCATGAACCAACCTTAATAACAACAACTAGGGCATTGGCCAGTCTTCCCAAGTTCGTTCTTACCAACAAGAAATAGGAACCCGCCTCGTACCACAATTGAACGACTAAAAGATCTTTCATGGCATATGCTCCCAATACCAAACAACACATTGTGATGTTAATCAAGCCTCCATAGCCCTTCGTAATCCATCTGTAGCATCACAACCGTCAGCGCATATCAAATACCGAGTGCGCAACATCGCATACGAATGAATAGAAAGAATCAAAATCGTAGATTTCAAGTTGAAACAAGGTCGCACGATTAGGAAAGAAAGAAGGGAAATTTTCCTAAATGCCCTATAGCTTCTCAAAGATAGGGATGGACGTCATCATACCAATCCGCAAGACTCTACTAGACACTTGCTCATAAGTCGTAGAACCTACGAACCTAGGGCTCCGATACAAACTTTTCACGACCAAAACTCCACTAGTCGTGATGGCACCTAACTCGACCCGTTAGGTCAGCCAATTAACGGTTAAAACAATTCTAATAAAATAAAGGTGGTTGACAAATAATATATCCAGATTCCATACAATATCCAAGTATTGGTAGTACAAGTAATGAGCTACTAAGATTGGATTATTGTAAAAACTGATATGAAATAAATATAACTTCTATTTGAAGTGTACATAAACAGAATTCAACTCTAAAACTACCCAGGGACAAGTGGAAGCCACACCCGAAAGGTACAAACATCTTCAGAGTCAACTCCAGTCATCCACTACAGCTCCTCTCCAAGATCTGCATGCAATGTGCACAAGTGTAGTATAAGTATAACCGACCCCATGTACACAATAAGTATCTTGACTAACCTCAGTGAAGTAGTGACGAGACGTTTTAGTTAAAAGATACTCACTAATATAACTTGTGCAGTTGACTGTCACGACCCAAAATCCTAACTCAGGTCGCGATGGCACCCAACGCCGGGGTCAGGCAAGCCAACACTCGTGTTACTAACGAGATTTCCTTACTTGATAAATTGTTCCAAGACTTGCCAAATTTTAAGGTTTAAGAATTGTAAGGTGAAAACATATAACTTATTCAACTCAAATCTACACAACCAAAAGGACCGTAAATAACATATACAGTGCCAAAAGTATAATATCTACTACATGTGCCAGGACCTAGTTTCACAAGTCTACGGGCGAACTAGTAGAATATACAAAATATGATAGAATAATTGTGCCACTATGTGAAGGAAATAGACAGAAATAACAAAAGAAAACTCCAAAGTACTGCTGAGACCTACGTGAACCTAGAGCTCTGATACCATGTTGTCACGACAAACAATCCTAACTTAGGTCGCGATGGCGCCCAACGCCGGGGTCAGGCAAGCCAACACTCGTGTTACTAACGAGATTTCCTTACTTGATAAATTTTTCCAAGACTTGCCAAATTTTAAAGTTTAAGAATTGTAAGGTGAAAACATATAACTTAGCCAACTCAAATCAACACAACCAAAAAGGACTGTAAATAACATACATAGTGCCAAAAGTATAATATCTACTACGTGTGCCAGGACCTAGTATCACAAGTCTACGGGCGGACTAGTAGAATATACAAAATATGATAGAATAACTGTGCCACTGTCTGAAGGAAATAGACAGAAATAACAAAAGACAACTCCAAAGTACTGCTGAGATACGCTAAGGGGAGAAGCTCATCGTGGAGTCGGGTACAGAGTATGCTCTCAAGATCGCGCTCTTGTCAGATAACCAGATGCACCTGCCTCAGAAACCTGTACAATTAAGTACAGAAGTGTAGCATGAGTACATATAAACAAATATGTACCCAGTGAGTATCCCGTCTAATCTCGAAGAGGTAGTGACGAGAGGTCGACATGATACTTACTAGGGTCAAGATGTAATAATAATATAAGTGAATGAAGACCAGGCAGGGATAACAGTTCCAGAAATCACAAGACATGAAAATATCAAGTATAAATTTACAATTTACCTCTGCATGTCAGATCACACTAGTATAAAATAAACTAACTTTTCCTTTTCACATGAAGCGGTTTATATGATAACAACGAGACTCTCAGTCAAAATATACAATACATAGTATGCTAAAGCGTACGGCCGAAGCGTCGCGAAAATAAATGTGCACTGCCGAGGGTCGAACGGCTCGAACCATAGATGCATCTATTACCCCGCTCGCGAATCGAACATGCGACGTGGTTGACATAATAATAAGGCTACCCCGCTCGCGAATCATACATGCGACACGGGTGCTCGTATACATACACAGAATTATCAGGAAATCCAGGAATTCAATAGAGATTATACTTGCAAACAAGAACTTAAGCATCTGAAATTTTGAACGTAACTTCCTAATATTCTCATGCTAATTCAACGGTAATAAGCAACTCAAAATACATTTAGGGGTACATGTAAGGCACATAAAAGCATGCTCGTGAGTCCTAAAACTACCCGACATGGCATAATAGTAGCTACGCACGGACTCTCGTCACTTCGTACGTGCATAGCCCCCCACAAATAAGGACATTTAAATCATGCATAATTATCTATGGGGACAATTCCCTCTTACAAAGTTAGAAAGGAGACTCACCTCGTGCCGAGCCTACTTTTCGGGTCAAGAACGCGCCCGAAACTCTGAACTCTGCACCCGAGGGCTCGAAACTAGCCAAATGTTATACAAATACATCAATTTATTCTCAAAGTATGGAAATTCCCCTATTTAATTAGTAAATTCATCATTCTTAAAGAAATTTCAAAATTCACCCCCGGGCCCGCACGCTCGGATTCCGAAAATTCACGAAGGAAACACTCACCCATAACCTAAGGATTGTCAATCCATGATTTTTACTTGATTTCATAGCTAATTGACGGGTAATTCCCTAATTTTCTCGAAAGCCCTAGGTTACTACGCAGTTCTTGATTTTCATTAATTTAGAAGGTTAATTTAGCTAAGAATTCATGAACTAAACTGACTTTGGGGTAGAATTTACTTACCTCTCAGTGGTTGGGCCGTGGAGTCCTTTTTCCAAGCTCTCAAAGTTTTTTAATGGAGGAAATAATGAGGCAAAATGGACATTCCCCATGTTTTAAAGAAACACACTGCCTAACAGTGGTTCCGCACTTGCGGCTTAAGGACCGCACCTGCGAGCAAAGGCTCGCACCTGCAGAAATGGGCGAGGAGGCCTAGGCCCGCACCTGCGGAGAGGAGACCGCATCTGCGGCTCCGCTCCTGCAGAACTTTTTCCGCACCTGCGAGAAATGGGTTGCCCGCTGGGGGTCGCACCTGCGAGGCTGGGACCGCAGGAGTGGTCCCGCACCTGCGACTAGGCAACCGCACCTGCGGTAACACCAGAACAGGTGCACCAGCAGCTTTTTCAGCTGATTTTTGGCCTCGTTGGGTGTCCGAGAGGCACCTAGGCCCACTCGATCCCCCGTCCAAATATACCAACAAGTTCCAAATCACAATACGGACTCGCTCGAGCCTTCAGAACACTCAAAACAATGCTAACACTCAAAATCACACCTCAAAACCCCTAGAATCAAAACTTGAGAACTTTAAGTTCTTGAATTCGATAACAATGCGCCGAACCGACGTATACTACTCGGAATGACACCAAAATTTTGCAGGCAAGTCATAAATGACATAACGGAACTATTCCCAGTCTCGAAATTCCGTTCAGACCTCGATAACACAAAAACACATTCCAAACCAAATTTCAAACTAAAGGAAACTCTTATTTTGATATTGGGCGTCGAAACTCTCTCGGGTCATCCAAAACCCATTTCGGACATACGCCCAAGTCCTAAATCATCATACAAAGCTACCGAAACCGTCAAAACTCGATTCCGAGGTCGTTTACTCAAAATGTTGACCAAAGTCAAACTTGGCCAAAAAGGCCAACCTTAAGGAACTAAGTGTTCCTATACCACTCAAAACACTTCCGAATCCCGAACCACACATCCCCGCAAGTCATAAATCACAATAAGCCGCTACGGGAAGTTTCATTTAGGGGTACGGGGTCCGATAACGCAAAACGACCGATCGGGTCGTTACATTGACTAACAATATAACAATACTAGAACCTAACAGAAAAGTGTACAAGAAACAAATATGCGAAGCAGTAAATGATTACTAGAAGAAATCACGATTAATATTCCTTAATATCACGACCAATCCTTTCTTTAGAGCGATAATCAACAACCACGTTAGTAAATTCATAACTTTCATAGTGTGAGAAATATACGCAAGGTACCAAATCAATGGCAAGGAAACACCATTCGTGCATTTATCTCATCCTCACCAAATATACGTCTAACAGTACCAACTATGCGAAAGAAATGCCAATAATAGTAATGACAAATTGGGAAATGCACCAGTAGCAATAACGAACAATGTTGTACATATGGACAAGAGTAACAGACTAGGTAGAAGGCATATGAGTAATGACAACAATCAGGAAAGAAGAACATAAATTTTACTAACTAATATGGTAGAAGGCCTAGGTGTAGATATAACAAACAAGAGGTAAAGCATGGTGTTTATAAGCTAACAACTAGAATGCATGAATAACTAACATGGTAGAAGGTTTATACGAAAGAGCAACAAATAAGAAACTTCATGGATGTAGATATGACAACAAGAAGAAAAGCATGATATTTGCAAGTTAAACAGATAGAAGGCATGGACAACACAACAACAAATGAGATAGAGGACAAAGACTGAACAATAACTACAACCACATAGAAAACATAGGCGCAATAGTAACAACTCAAGGTAAATGTATGAATGTATACACAAGGAAAAGATATCACAACATAGTGTATGTCCCTCGTCCTCGCTTGCATGGAAACATCATTCGTGCCATGAACACATTATAATATAAAAACATGATAATGTAAATGGAATGGCATACCCTTCGTGATTTTAATCTCATCCTCACATGATAAAGTAAATGATAACATGATATTATAAAATAAATGGCATGGCATCACCCTTCGTGCTTTTACTCTCACCCTCATATGATAATGTATATAGAATAACAGCATCACCCTTCGTGCTTTACATTCTTTCTCACATGATAATGTTGCTTAACAATCTTCCCCACATGATAATGTTTATGCAAATGCAAGGCATCACCCTTCGTGCTGCACCCTCTTCCTCACCAAGCACATGTATATCAATAACAAGTAAGGTAGGAAGCATGAATAACATCAAGGGGAGTGTTTAAGTAAATATTCCAAGTGAACATCAATCACAACTTTCAAGCCAATAACAATTCAACAAACCTCAAGTATTTCATGGTACAAGTATTTCAACAAGTCTCAAGGAAATGATCTTCAACTCAAGTATAGATCCAATATATCAAGATAACAATAGTGGCGATGTATTAGTGATTAAGCATAGTAATGATCGAATTTAACATATCACTAGTTTCTTAAAAATCCATCAAATTTTAATCAAGTTATGATTAGCTAAATCTTGGTTTCTAACATTTAGTTTCATATTCTTAGTAATCTAGAAGTCAAGTAGAACATAAAGCAAGAAGGTCACATAATTCTACAAGGAGCAATTAATCGTATAATTTACCCACAAGCATGATTAACCCTGGAACATGCATATACGCTTATCACATCATATATTCATCACCCGCATGTAGAAGACAATGTTAATTAGTAGAAAAAAATTCCCTCAATAAAGTTAGGCAAGAGAATTATCTCAAACAAGCCCAATCAACACTCTAGAAGTGCCATCCCGCTAAAATCATCCCCCGAGCGGCTCGAAACTAGCCAAAAGCAACTCAAAAACATCAAATAATGTCAAAGGAAACAAACCCAATCTATAAAGATCGAATCTTTAATCAAAAGCCCAAAGTCAACTAAAAAAGTCAGCGTCGGGCCCGCCTTGGATTTCGAATCGAAGCTTACCCGAGTGAAGATCGAACCAATACAAGATTACACGAACAATAACCAACTCAATAAAAGTCCTATAGCTCAACCAATTAACCAAAACATCGCTATTGTATGTTCATAACCCAAGAGTCCAACCCATACTAGTTGGACCCCGTATCTCCCGAAATACTCCTCAAAAACTCGCAAAAATCGAGTATGTTGTTCGCCTAACATAAGAGAACAAAACTGCGAAAGGAATCGAGAAATAAACTCCTCTAACTCATTTTGAATTTTTAAAATT